>CM076848.1:122756202-123003370 GCA_039519185.1 Astragalus membranaceus | reverse complement strand
GTAACCTGGCAACGTTTCAGAGGGAAAACCCACCCACCTTCAAGGGTCGGTATGATCCCGATGGAGCCTTGTCGTGGTTGAATGAGATAGAGCGGATATTCCGTGTTATGGATTGCACTGCTGCCCAGCAAGTGAAGTTGGGACGCACATGCTGGCGGAAGAGGCTGACAAGTGGTGGTTAGGGATGCTGCATAGGTTGAACACTGCTGGTGAAGAGGTTACTTGGGAGGTCTTCACAAGAGAGTTTAAAAGAAAGTATTACCCTGAAGACGTTCGGGCCAAGAAAGAGGTAGAATTCTTAGAACTGAAACAGGGAAATAAGACTGTGGCTGAGTATGCAGCCAAATTTGAAGAG
Source organism: Astragalus membranaceus (assembly GCA_039519185.1). Taxonomy (NCBI): domain Eukaryota; kingdom Viridiplantae; phylum Streptophyta; class Magnoliopsida; order Fabales; family Fabaceae; genus Astragalus; species Astragalus membranaceus. Next base: position 123,003,015 of record CM076848.1, on the reverse strand, counting down.
CTGGCCCAATTTTGTCCTTACTACGCCAATGATGCTGATTCAGAGTTCTCTAAAGTGTGTGAAATTTGAAAGTGGCCTGCGACCTGACATTAAGAAGGCAATTGGGTATCATGAGATACGAGATTTTGCTAGATTAGTTGACAAGAGTAGAATTTATGAAGAGGACAGTTCTGCTGCCTACAAGATTGGGAAAGAAAAGAGGAATACTCAGTTTAGGGGCAAACCTATGATGTGTCTGGAGGTAAAAATAAGTGGAAGGCAGGTGCTGGTAAGAAATTTTCTGAGGGTAAGAAGCCTAGTGGGGGAGGTGCTCCCGCTGATATAGTGTGTTACACGTGTGGCAAGCCGGGTCACAAAAGTTTCGATTGCAAGACTGAGTAATGTGTTACCGTTGTGGGAAGAAAGGTCATATGGCGTCTAACTGTGATCGTAAGGAATCAGTGTGTTTCAATTGTGGTGAAGCTGGTCACTTTAGTTCTAAATGCACCAAACCAAAGAAAGAGAAATCCAATGGAAGAGTTTTCGCGCTAGCAGGCTCAGAGGGGCCCAATGAGATTCGAGGTACTTGTTTTATTTATGGTTCCCCTTTAGTTGCTATAGTTGATACTGGTGCTACGCATTCTTTTATTGCTGCTGTTTGTGCTGAAAAGTTAAATCTAGTATTGTCTGATATGAAAAGGGAAATGGTTATCGACACTCCGGCTAAGGGTTCGGTGACTACTTCTCTATTGTGTGCTAAGTGTCCTCTGTCAGTATTCGGCAGAGATTTTCTGGTTGACCTTATATGTTTGCCTTTGGGAGGGTTGGATGTTATTCTTGGTATGGACTGGTTAGTGGATAACCATGTGCACATCAACTGTTTCAGCAAGTCTGTGAGTTTCTTTCCTCCTGAGGAGGAAGAGTCTGTTTTGTTGTCTGGGGATCAGCTGCATAAGGTAATGAAGGATGGTGGTCAACTATTTGCTTTGATGGCGTCTATGTCTGCTGAAAACCAAGCTATGGTTGAAGGGTTGCAGGTGGTGTGTGAGTTCCCTGAAGTGTTCCCTGATGAGATTCCTAGTGTGCCACCAGAGGGAAGTAGAGTTTGGGATTGACCTTGTGCCTGGTACTAGGCCGGTATCCATGGCACCGTACCGGATGTCAGCTTCTGAGTTATCTGAGTTGAAGAAGCAGTTGGAAGAGTTACTTGAAAAGAAATTTGTGAGGCCTAGTGTGTCACCATGGGGAGCTCCGGTTTTGTTAGTAAAGAAGAAAGATGGGAGTATGCGCCTGTGTGTGGATTATAGACAGTTGAACAAGGACTATCAAAAATAAGTACCCTCTTCCGAGAATTGATGATCTGATGGACCAGCTGGTGGGTGCTAAGGTTTTTAGTAAATTGATTTGAGGTCAGGGTATCATCAGATTAAAGTAAAAGACGAAGACGTCCAGAAGACAGCATTTCGAACGAGATATGGACATTATGAGTACTCTGTGATGCCGTTTGGTGTCACCAATGCACCAGGGGTGTTTATGGAGTACATGAACCGTATCTTCCATAGTTACTTGGATCGGTTTGTGGTAGTTTTTATAGATGATATTCTGGTATACTCCAAGTCTGAAGAGGAGCATGCAGAGCACTTAGATTGGTGCTTGAGGTATTGAAAGAGAAGAAGCTTTATGCTAAGTTGTCCAAATGCGAGTTCTGGCTGCGTGAGGTAAGCTTTTTGGGTCACATTATTTCTAGTGATGGCATAGCTGTAGACCCAGCTAAGGTTGATGCAGTGTTACAATGGGAGAGCCCAAAGTCTGCGACTGAGATCAGGAGTTTCTTGGGGTTGGCCGGTTACTACAGGAGGTTCATTGAGGGTTTCTCAAAGCTAGCCCTTCCGTTGACTCAATTGACGTGTAAAGGGAGAGTTTTTGTTTGGGATGCTAAGTGTGAAGAGAGTTTCCAAGAGTTGAAGAAAAGATTGACAACATCTCCGGTGTTAGTGTTGCCCGTGCCGGATCAACCGTTTGTGGTATATTGTGATGCTTCCAGAATGGGCTTAGGGGGCGTATTGATGCAGGATGGGAAGGTAGTCGCTTATGCGTCCAGACAGTTGCGGACTCATGAGAAGAACTATCCTACTCATGATTTGGAATTGGCTGCTATTGTGTTTGCGCTAAAATTTGGAGGCACTATTTGTATGGCACTAGATTCGAGGTATTCAGCGACCACAAGAGTTTGAAATACTTGTTTGATCAGAAGGAGCTGAATATGAGGCAGAGGCGTTGGTTAGAGCTGCTGAAAGACTATGATTTTGGCTTAAACTATCACCCCGGCAAAGCTAATGTCGTGGCTGATGCTTTAAGTCGAAAGACTTTGCATATGTCAGCAATGATGGTAAAAGAGTTGGAGTTGATTGAGCAATTCGTGATATGAGTCTGGTTTGTGAAGTGACACCGCGAGTGTTAAGCTGGGTATGCTGAGGATTGGTAATGACTTCTTGGTTAGTATCAGAGACGCCCAGAAATTAGATGTGAAGCTGGTTGACTTGTTAGTTGCGGGTGATCAGAATGTGGATGGGGATTTCAGGTTGGATTCCCAGGGTGTGTTGAGATTTAGAGACAGGATCTGTGTTCCCGATGATATTGAGATGAAGAAGATGATCCTTGAGGAGAGTCATAGGAGCAAGCTGAGTATTCATCCAGGGGCTACAAAGATGTATCATGACTTGAAGAAATTATTCTGGTGGCCTGGTATGAAGAAAGATGTAGCACAGTTTGTGTATGCCTGTTTGACTTGCCAGAAGTCAAAGGTTGAGCACCAGAAGCCTGCGGGGTTGATGCAACCTTTGGATGTTCCGGAATGGAAATGGGATAGCATTTCCATGGATTTTGTGACAGGGTTACCAAGAACCGTTCGGGGATTTGATTCTATTTGGGTGATCGTGGATAGGTTGACGAAGTCTGCTCACTTCCTTCCTATCAACATCACGTATCCGGTAGCGAGATTGGCCGAGATATATATCAGGTGATTGTGAAGTTGCATGGTGTCCCGAAGAGTATTGTATCTGACAGAGATCCGAGGTTTACTTCGGAGTTTTGGGGGAGCTTGCAGGAGGCATTGGGGTCCAGATTGAGGTTGAGTTCAGCCTACATCCTCAGACTGATGGGCAGACAGAGAGAACCATTCAGTCATTGGAGGACTTATTGAGATCGTGTGTTTTAGAGCAGGGAGGTGCGTGGGATACACACCTTTCGTTGATTGAGTTCACTTACAACAACAGCTACCATTCGAGTATAGGGATGGCTCCTTATGAGGCACTGTATGGGCGGAGGTGTAGAACTCCTTTGTGTTGGCATGAATCTGGCGAAAGTGTTGTTCTTGGACCTGAATTGGTGAGAGAGACTACAGAGAAGATAAAAATGATCAGGGAGAAAATGAAAGAGTCTCAAAGTCGGCAAAAGAGTTACCATGATAGAAGGAGAAAAGATTTGGAATTTCAGGCTGGTGAGCATGTTTTCTTAAGGGTCACGCCTATGGCTGGTGTTGGGCGTGCACTTAAAGCAAAGAAGTTGACTCCTAGATTTATTGGACCGTACCAGATCACTGAGAGGGTCGGAAAGGTTGCTTATAGGGTGGCCTTACCACCTAACCTTTCGAACTTGCACGACGTATTTCACGTGTCGCAACTTCGGAAGTACATTCCGGACCCGTCTCATGTGATCCATATGGATGATATTGAGGTGCGAGATAATCTCACTGTGGAGACTATGCCAGTGAGGATTGATGATAGAGAAGTGAAGGTGCTGAGGGGAAAAACATTGCTTTAGTAAAGGTGGTGTGGTTGGGAGCTACTGGAGAGCATGACTTGGGAGCTGGAGAGTAGGATGCGGGAGTCCTATCCAGAGCTATTTGACTCAGGTATGAATTTCGAGGACGAAATTTCCTAAGTGGGGGAGAGTTGTAACACCCTAAAATAATTTAATTAAGTAATTGATTAAATTATTTAAAGTGTTGCACTAATTTTCTTTATTATATTATAATGTAGTATTTTTATTTAATTGAAGGGGATGGCGTTGGTAATACCGGTATTGCAAATGACGGCCCAAGAAGCCCAAGCCCGTTGGCTTAGGCGCTCCTTAGGCACTAGGGGTCTAGGTCGCGCCTCACTAGTGTCAAAAGAAAGAAAGAAAGTCGAAAGAGAGAAGAAAAGAAAGAAAGTCGAAGGAGAGGAGAAGAGAAGGAAGGAGCGACTTCAAGCTTGGAGTTAGGGTTTGTGCATCTTGATCCTAGGTAAGGGTTCCTAATCTTCTATGATTCGATTTCCTTTCTCTATCAAGTGCTTAAGTTTCGTTTTCCCTAACCCTTCCTATTTTTGTTCAATTTTCGAATGGTCCAAGAGAAAGAGAGAGAGGGCGTATTCGTGAATAAGGGAAGAAGAAGGAGAAGAATTCTTGTTGCGGTAGTTTGTCGGTGCTTCGGTGGAAAGAGCTCTAGTTCGTCACAATCAAGGTTAGGGGAGTCTCACTCTATAATAGAGAGTATAATAGGTTGTATGTGAACCATAGGATTCCACTTGTTATTATGTTGTTAATTGTTAGATTGTTAGGTTAGTTGAAATTGATAATTAGTGTGATTGATTCGATTCCTTATGCTAAGGTTAGATTACATGTGTTGATTTTATGCCTTGTTGTGTTCTTAATGCATAAATGTGAGAATGAATGTTGTTGGTATGAGTATAATGTATTTTGTGATTTGTTGTTGTGAATTGTTTTGGAAAATTTGATGTTTGGTAGATGTTGGGTCGCATGGGGCGCCAAGTGCCTAGGGAAAATGGCGCTCTGTGTACTGTAGCAGTGGGTTGGTGTGGCGTTGCGTGTGTTGTTTTGCTGCCTGAGCGTGAGTGTGTTGCTGTCTGGGCGCCTGTGCTGCCCAGAATGGCGCCTGGGCGCCTGTGTCCCATGGAGTGTGCGCCTAGGGGTGGTTTATGTGAAGCTCAATTTCTAAACAGTTTTTACCGAGCCAAATTTTGTATTCATCTGACCAAATGATATTTAAAACACTTTGGCTAAAGAATTTCCAGATTTGCACTTGTGGTTTTGAAATGGTCCTATTGGGCATTGTTTTGGCTTGTTTAAGGGGTGCCTTGTGTGCACTTCAATTTCTAAACAGTTTTTACCGAGCCAAATTTTGTATTCACCTGACTAAATGATATTTAAAACACTTTGGCTAAAGAATTTCCAGATTTGCACTTGTGGTTTTGAAATGGTCCTATTGGGCATTGTTTTGGCTTGTTTAAGGGGTGCCTTGTGTGCAACTCATTTTCTGAGCATATTTTCCCGAGCCAAATTTTGTATTCACCTGACCAAATCATATTTTGAGCACTTTGGCTAAAGAATTTCCAGATTTGCACTTGTGGTTTTGAAATGGTCCTATTGGGCATTGTTTTGGCTTGTTTAAGGGGTGCCTTGTGTGCAACTCATTTTCTGCGCATATTTTCCTGAGCCAAATTTTGTATTCACCTGACCAAATGATATTTAAAACATTTTGGCTAAAGAATTTTCAGCTGTTCATGCACCGTTTGAAATTGTCCTAGAAGGGTGTCGTTTTGACTATGTTGTGGTGCCTAGGAGTGAGCAGTGAGTTCTGAACATATTTTCCCTAGCCAAATTCTGTATTCACTTGACCAAATCCCATTTTGAACATTTTGGCTAGAGCGGTTTTAATTTTTCAGTTGGCCTAATATGTGTGTGTGCGTGGGTGTTGTGTTGGGCGCCGAGTGTGGCCGCCCGGGGCGCCAAGAGGGGCGCCCGTGCCTTGTGTTTGGTTTCGGTCTTAATGGTGACAGATTAGTCCCTAAGTGTTAGATTAGTCTTAGGGACGTGATTGTGATGAGAAAATAGATAAGTTGATTGATGATGAGGCCATGAGGGCTACAACAAGATTAATTAAAGATGAGATATAGGACATATGGACCGTGTTGTTGAGGATTATAATTGTGGTTGTTGTCATGGAGTCTCATGCATACATAAGGCTGCGGTCTGAGTTATAAATTATGATGATAAGGCTGCGGTCTGAGTTCTAAATCAAAATGATAAGGCTGCGGTCTGAGTTGATATTATGATGATAAGGCTGCGGTCTGGGAACATGGTACCACATGCATAACTGTATTGCATACATCCTCATGATAAGCATGCGAGTTGCTGATTGTATGAACTATTGCTACTGTGTGATTGTATGAGTGTGATACTATGATGAGATATACTCCTTATTATAGTCTTTATTATATGGTTCGAGACTCACCCTTCTGTTGTTGTTTACCACAGGTAGTCCTGAGTGAAGGCTTACTCCTTTCACTCCCGAGTCGGTCTGCTCTGATACGTGACACCTAGGGGGTGGGCATAGGATTCTAGTGTTAATCAGTTGCTGTTGAATTTCTATATGCATTAATTTAATGATTTTGTTTTTGATGAGGCTGATGTTCGGCGCTTTTTGAGATTATATTATTTTTTCCGCTGCGAGACATCTAAATTATAATGTGTGGAATTTTATTGGTGAAGTTATGAGTACCCTAAATTATTTTATGGTGTTGCGTATTATAAAGGTGTATTGAAGGTTTATAATGATTTGATCGTTGTTAGATTAGGATCATGCGTAGCATTCCATTCAAAAAGAAATTTTGAAACTCTGATCTCTATGATAAATAGCCGGGTAGAATGGGGTGTTACAGGAACCAACTCTATAGAGAATTTTACCTCTCAATCGGGAGGTAAAAAGAAACTTTGCCCGGAAAAACATCCATAAACTCATTCACGACTTGAACAGATGATAAATCTAAACCAGTTGCAGTTGATGCAGATAACGTAATAACCTAAGCCTCCGCACCTTGGAATAAATACTGACTTTCTGAGCACCCAGAGTGTAGACTCTCCCGTGTGTGGGAGCAGCTTGCTCCTCTCTGTTCCTCTTCCTTGTTGGGTACTCATTAGTATTATGACCCTCCTCCTTACAATAAAAACAATGATAGGAGTCTATACGACATTCACCATGGTGGAACTTCCACATTTGGAACACTTGCTGAACTTTGAGAAATCAGACGATTGCACTTTCTTTCCTTTGTTGAAGTTACCTTTTGACCTTGCCTTCGGGGTTGATGGTTCAGCTACCTTCTACTTTGCTTTCCAATATTTCCTCTATACTTCTCTTGATCATTCAGCACATAGACATCCAACCAATCCAACTAGGACAACTTAGCATATTCAGCAGTGTCTACCTTATGATGCACCAAATATTGAGTTGATCAGGCTAAATGTCTCTTAGCATCACAAGTAGAGTCACAACAAGACTAACAAGGAATCAACTCAACCCTAAACTAACTAAGCCCGACTAGGTCGAACTGCTCTGATACCAAAATGTAACACCCTAATATTTCTAACATGTAGAAAAGCAAAAGTGTACATCTTAGCATACATAAGAGAATACTTCCTGTCCTAGATAATGAACACAACTAAAAACTTTAATAATTAATACCAAACGGTCACCTCAATATTCATGACTTAACATAGGATAACTTAAAATACATAAGTTCCATGTTCATTGTAACGCCCAAATATTTAATTAAATTATTTAATTAAATATTTTGGTATTCAGTTATTTATTTATTTTAGTTGGTATAAATATATTAGCATTGACTAAGAGGTGTATAATTGGATATTAGGGGATGGTGTTAGTGATCGGGCTTAAGCTGAAGGAAAGCCCGTGATCCATGAGCCCACTAGCTAGGCGCAAAGGTGAAGCACCTAGGCTAGGGTTTGGCTCATTTGCGAATTGCCTTGAGAAAAAGAAAAGAAAAGTTGCGAATAGAGGAGAGGAAGAGAGAAGAGGAGTTCGCGCATCCAAGAGAGGAGAAGGAGGAGGGTTTTGCGAATTCAAGGAGAGGAAGGAACCTGTGTTGTTGAGGTTTTGTTGGTGACTCGATCAAGAGAATTGGTGCTCTCCTACTATAAGGTAAGGGTGGGGTTCTTCCTTATAATGGGGTTTCATGATGGGGCTATGTGGGGATAGGTCCTATTATACCCTTTGATTGATTTTGATGTTTGATTTGGTGTTAGTTGAATTATAACTAGGTTGAATTGAATTTGGGTATTGTTGGTGATTGATGTGATCATAAGAAATTGGTGATTCATTGTTGTTATAACTACTTGCATGCTAGGTGTTCGATTAATTGTTGTTTGGTGTAATGATTAATAATTCATGGTGATTGGCATTGGTGATTAAGGATTGGTGATTTAAATTGGTGAAATAACGAAAATATTGACCCCTAGGGCGCCATGGGCGCCATTGTCCTAGAAACTGTTTTTGGCGCCCTGTGCCTGGGCGTCGTGTCTGGCTCTGTTTCCTGGGTGTTTCTGTTGCTGTTCCTGGCGCCCTGTGCATGGGCGCCGTGTCTGTGGGTGTGTGCGTGTGCCAGTGTGTGTGTGTTGCTGTATCTTGGCGCAGGGGCGCCATGGGCACCTTTTCCTGTGTTGTGTTGCGCGCTGTCTTGGCGTAGGGGCGCCATGGGCGCCGTTCCCGCGTCTGGTGCCTGTTCCTGTTCTGTGTTGCGTTTGTGCTGTAGGCTGTCTGGGCGCCAAGGGCGCCAATCCCTGACCATGTTGCGTTTTCTGGCGTATGTTGGACTGACTGGGCGCCAAGGGCGCCAATTCCTGCTGTGTTGCCTACTGGGCGCCTCCCTGGGCGCCATATGCTGCCATGTTGCATTTTGTGTTGCCTGGGCGACAAGGGCGCCAGTTTCTGTTGCTGGCCAGTTTCCAGCGTGTTGCCTGCTAGGCGCCCAGTGCCTGGACGCCATTTTCAGGATGTCCCTCAATTTTTCCCCGGTTTTGTTTTTGACATATCTTTTGACTCGGGAGTCCGATTTAGACGTTTCAAAATGTTTTGGAAAGCTTATTCAGAGGCCTAGCTGAATATTTTAATTTGAGGCAAAGTTGTCCATTTTTCTAGAAAATTGTTAACCGTTGGTGTAGTCGTTAAATGTTGATGTTTTAAAAAGAAAGTTGTCATGTCTGAAATACTTTGAAAAAAATTGTCGTTGTCCCAATGTTTTGGAAAGTTGTCGTTGTCCCAATATTTTGGAAACTTGTTGTCATCTTGGTGTCTTGGTGCTGTTTGAGCTAGGTGTGAAGGCTCAAACCTTGGTGTTGTTGGAGCTAGGTGTGAAGGTTCCAAATCTTGGTGTTCCGTTGTCTCGGGTAGTTTGGTGTTTTCGGTGTCGTTGGGCTAGGTGTGAAAGCTCAACTTTGGTGATATTGGTGAATAATTTTGGTGTGTCACATTGCGACTATTTTGGATGATTGTCTGTGTGCATTCATGATGTCGCATACAGCATGTGCATTTATTTTGGTGAATGCCTTTGGTCTTGGAGCTAGGTGTGAAAGCTCAAATTTTCTAAAACTAGTGAGCTTGGTGTGAAAGCTCAATTTTTGTAAATTGGTGAGCCGGGTGTGAAAGCTCTCAATATTGGTGACGCCTCTATTTACAGGCAAAAACTTTTGGTGATTTGGTACCACATGCATATGCTCGTTGGTGTGGGTTGCATTCATGCATTGTCATGACATTTGGTGATGGATTGCGGTGTTTACTATTTGACGTGTGTTTATGATTAGATGTATGTATTGAGTGGTAGATATAGTTGTCATATACTAGCATACTTCCTATCATTTTACGCTATTATATTGAAGATATCTCACCCCTTCTGTTTGAATGTTACCCCTATGCGGTAACGTGCAGGTGATTGCGAGTGAAGGCCTAGTTACCTTCGCTATTTTGAGTCGGTGTCTTGCTTTGATATGTAACACTCAAGGGGGAAAACGAATCTAGACTTTGGCCGTTGCATTTTATTGTTTGGAGTCCATTCAGGACGTTATTATTTTATGTTTTAGAACTTATTTCGTTTCCACTGCGTGGTGATGTATTTTGACGATGTGGTTAATTAAATTGGTGTTATCGGTTTCGACCCTTTTTGACAAGTGTTATATATCGTGTGTGATGTTTTGGACTATCGATGAATGTGTGACATCTCTTTTCGAAGTATGAAAAATTTTTATAACTCTGATTTTATTAAATAATTACCGGGTAGAAAAGGGGTGTTACATTAGTGGTATGAGAGCAAAAGTTGGGTCTGTCCGACCAAGTTGTCCAGTCGTAGTGTCAATTGACAATGGTGTGTTGTCAATTATATATAACTCTTGTTTGTTTTGTAGCAAGTGAGTTGAAATGACTGGGAGGAACGATACTGCAATTGCTGCTGCTCTAGCTGCTATGGCGCAGGCTGTCCAGAATCAGCAGAATGCCGGTGAGAATGCTGGGACTCGCAGTCTGGCGACATTTCAGAGAGAGAATCCGCCCACGTTCAAGGGCAAGTATGATCCCGATGGTGCTTTAGCTTGGTTGAAAGAGATGGAGAGGATTTTTCGAGTGATGGATTGTACTCCAGCACAGAAGGTCCGCTATGGTACGCATATGCTAGCTGAGGAAGCTGATGATTGGTGGTTAGAGGCGAGGCAGAGGTTGGAGACTGCTAATGAAGAGATTACCTGGGAAGTGTTCAGCAGAGAGTTTAACCGTAAGTATTATCCTGAAGATGTCCGAGGGAAGAAAGAGATTGAGTTTCTGGAGCTGAAACAAGGGAGTATGTCCGTATCGGAGTATGCCGCTAAGTTCGTGGAGCTAGCAAAGTTCTATCCGCATTACACTGGAACTACTGCTGAGTTTTCCAAGTGTATCAAGTTCGAGAATGGTTTGAGGCCCGAGATCAAGAAAGCAATCGGATATCAGAAGATCCGTGTCTTTGCTGACTTGATTGATAGTTGCAGAATTTTTGAGGAGGATAGTAATGCTCACTACAAGATTGTGAATGATAAGAGGAGCAAGTTTCAAGGCCGTAGTAAGCCGTATGAGGTCCCTGCGGGCAAGGGTAAGCAGAGAGCTGATGCTGGCAAGAGGACTAGTGGGGGAGATGCCCCTGCTAGCATTGTGCGTTTTAAGTGTGGCAAGCCTGGCCACAAGAGTGTCATGTGCAGAAGCGACGTAAAGAAGTGTTTCAAGTGGGGTAAGGACGGTCATGTGGTGGCCGAATGTGAGCGCAAGGCAGTGGTCTGCTACAACTGTGGTGAAGAGGGGCACATTAGTACTCAGTGTCCGTAGCCGAAGAAGGAAAGGTCCAGTGGAAAGGTGTTCGCTTTAGCAGGTGAAGAGCCTACTGAAGATGATGGACTCATTAGAGGTACGTGCTTCATTAATGGTACTCCTTTAAAGTCTATTGTTGATACTGGTGCTACTCATTGCTTTATTGCTGCTGATTGTTGTAAGAGATTGGGTGTAGTTTTGTCTGCTATGAATGGAGAGATGGTTGTCGACACTCCAGCTAAGGTATCGGTAACCACTTCTCTTGTATGTCCTCAGTGTCCCGTGTCGATCTTCGACCGAGACTTTGTTGTGGATTTTGTTTGTTTGCCGCTGAAGGGATTAGATGTAATTTTGGGCATGAACTGGTTGAAGCATAACCATGTTCGCATTGATTGTCGTCGCAAGTCTGTGAGCTTTGGAGAGGAAGAGTCTGGTTTGTTATCTGCTAGTCAGTTGCGGAAGTTAGCAAAGGAGGGAGTTCAGTTATTCTCGCTGATGGCATCGCTGTCTGCTGAGAATCAAGCTACCATTGAAGAGTTGCGAGTGGTGCTCGAATTTCCTGAAGTCTTTCCTGATGAGATCCCTAGTGTTCTGCCTGAGAGGGAAGTGGAGTTTTCTATTGACCTTGTACCCGGTACGAGGCCTGTGTCTATGGCACCGTACAGGATGTCTGCGTCAGAATTGTCTGAGTTGAAGAAGAAACTTGAAGATCTGCTTGAGAAGAAGTTTATTAGGCCGAGTGTATCACCATGGGGAGCTCCTGTGTTGCTGGTGAAGAAGAAGGATGGAAGCATGTGGTTGTGTGTTGATTATAGGCAGCTGAATAAGGTGACTATTAAGAACAAGTATCCACTGCCGATGATAGACGATTTGATGGATTAGTTAGTGGGTGCTCGAGTGTTCAGCAAGATTGATTTGAGATCAGGTTATCATCAGATCAAGGTGAATGATGGAGATGTGCAGAAGACTGCTTTTAGGATGCGGTATGGGCATTATGAGTATTCGATGATGCTGTTCGGTGTCACTAACGCGTCGGGTGTATTTATGGAGTACATGAATCGTATATTCCATACTTACTTGGATCGATTCGTAGCTGTGTTCATTGACGACATCCTGATTTATTCGAAATCGGAGGAAGAGCATGCGGAGCATTTGAGATTGGTATTGGAGGTCCTGTGAGAGAAGAGGCTGTATGCCAAATTGTCTAAGTGTGAATTCTGGTTGTCAGAAGTAAGTTTTCTGGGTCATATTATTTCTGGTAGTGGTATTGCTGTGGATCCGTCTAAGGTTGATGCCGTGATGCAGTGGGAGAGTCCGAAGTCGGCTACGGAGATTAGAAGCTTCTTAGGGTTGGCTGGTTACTACAGAAGGTTCATCGAAGATTTTTCTCAGTTGGCCCTTCTGTTGGCGCAGTTGACTTGTAAGGGTAAAGCTTTTGTGTGGGATGCTCGTTGTGAGGAAAGTTTCCTTGAGTTGAAGAAGAGATTGACGACGTCTCCTGTTTTGACGTTGCCAAATCCGGGGGAGCCGTTCGTGGTGTATTGTGATGCTTCGAAGATGGGTCTAGGTGGCGTGCTTATGCAAAATGGGAAGGTGATTGCTTATGCGTCGAGGCAGTTAAGGATTCATGAGAAGAATTATCCAACGCATGATTTGGAGTTGGCTGCAGTAGTCTTTGTGTTGAAGATTTGGAGGCACTATTTGTATGGTTCCAGATTTGAGGTGTTCAGTGATCATAAGAGTTTGAAATATTTGTTTGACCAGAAGGAGCTGAATATGAGGCAGCGAAGGTGGTTAGAACTGTTGAAAGACTATGATTTCGATTTGAACTATCATTCGGGCAAAGCTAATGTCGTAGCTGATGCCTTAAGTCGAAAGTCGTTGCATATGTCGGCAACGATGGCTAAGGAGTTAGAGTTGATTGAGGAATTCAGGGATTTGAGTTTAGTTTGTGAAGTGTCGTTTCAGAGTGTTAAGTTGGGTATGTTGAAGATTAATAATGAGTTCCTTAACAGTATCAGAGAAGCCCAGAAGTTGGATATCAAGTTGGTGGATTTGATGGTCGGGGATGATCAGCCTGAGGGTAGTGACTTTAATTTGGATGCGCGTGGTGTTTTGAGATTTCGTGATAGGATTTGTATTCCTGAAGGCGCAGAGCTGAAGAGAGCAATTTTAGAATAGGGTCATCGAAGTAAGGTAAGTATTCATCCAGGAGCTACGAAGATGTATCAAGATCTGAAGAAGTTGTTTTGGTGGCCGGGTATGAAGCGAGACATGGCGCAATTTGTGTATGCCTGTTTGACTTGACAGAAGTCAAAGGTTGAGCATCAGAAGCCTGCTGGACTGATGCAACCGTTAGAAATTCCGGAGTGGAAATGGGATAGCATTTCGATGGATTTTGTAACGGGATTGCCTAATACTGCGAAAGGGTATGATGCAATTTGGGTGATTGTTGACAGGTTAACGAAATCGTCTCATTTTGTTCCTATCAGCATCACGTATCCGGTGTCAAAGTTGGCAGAGATTTATATCCGGGAAATTGTGAAGCTTCATGGAGTTCCTAAGAGTATTGTTTCGGATAGAGATCTGAGGTTCACTTCAAATCTGGAAGAGTTTGCAAGAGAAGTTGGGGTCTAAGCTGATGTTGAGTTCGGCATATCATCCTCAGACAGATGGTCAGTCAGAGAGGACGATTCAGTCATTAGAAGATTTGTTGAGGGCTTGTGTGTTGGAACAAGGAGGTTCGTGGGATTCCTACCTTTCACTGATAGAGTTCACGTATAACAATAGTTACCATTCTAGTATCGGAATGGCACCTTTTGAAGCATTATATGGTCGGAAGTGTAGAACCCCGCTGTGTTGGTATGAGTCTGGAGAGAGTGTGGTGCTTGGACCGGAAATTGTTCGGGAGACAACCGAGAAGATAAAGTTGATCCGTGAGAAGATGAAGGCTTCGCAGAGTCGTCAGTAGAGTTATCACGACAAGAGGAGAAAAGATTTAGAGTTCCAGGAAGGTGAGCATGTAATTTTGAGAGTCACTCCAGTGACCGGTGTTGGCCGTGCTTTGAAGTCGAAGAAGCTCACTCCTAGGTTCATTGGTCCTTATCAGATTTCCGGAAGAGTTGGGAATGTGGCGTATAGAGTGGATTTCCCGCCAAATCTTTCGAATTTGCACGACGTGTTTCATGTGTCGCAACTTCGGAAGTATGTTTCGGATCCATCTCATGTGATCCACATGGATGATGTGGAGGTGCGGGATAATCTCACAGTGGAGACGATGCCTGTACGGATTGAAGACCATGAGGTGAAGGTGTTGAGAGGCAAGGAAATTGCATTGGTGAAGGTGGTCTGGCTAGGAGCTGCCGGTGAGAGCATGACTTGGGAGTTGGAGAGTAAGATGCGGGAGTCCTATCCAGAGCTGTTTGATTCAGGTGAGTTTTCGAGGACGAAAACATTCTAAGTGGGGGAGAGTTGTAACGCCCAAATATTTAATTAAAATATTTAATTAAATATTTTGGTATTCAATTATTTATTTATTTATTTATTTTAGTTGGTATAAATATATTAGCATTGACTAAGAGGTGTATAATTGAATATTATGGGATGGTGTTAGTGATCGGGCTTAAGCTAGGGAAAACTAGCATAAGAAAATAAAATAATCTTCGACATCTCCTCTGATGGTCATTAACTCAGTGAGTCCTATCGAGACCCCTTAGTAAAACTCTAACGGTTTATTATGCATCATTAACTCGTAGCCCTACTAAGAGACTACGTGAAACCTCAATAACATAGCATATACATATATATTCTCATATTGTCCGTAGTCTAATAACATAACTACGTGTTGTCCTCTTTTGCTTTATTTAGCATATCACCAAGAACCATTTTCTATTCCGGTGAACCCAATCCGCTTACCATAAACTGCGGGCAAACCTCAAAGGGGCCTGGGTTCGTAGGGCTCGTGACTTCCCCTCCCCTAGTACGCTAACTTCAACATTAGGGTCGTCACCCTAAACATAACATAACCTCAAATTATATAATTATATATAAAAACACCCGCGTTGGGCCGTCTCCTAAACAATATATATATATATATATATATATATATATATATATATATATATATATATATATATATATATATTCTTAAAGGACATTTAGTCCGCTTTAATAACTAACATGATCTCACGCGATTACTAACCTCATTTGCATAGTTTAATGTAATTCACCTCACCTCAATGCATACCTACGAGTTTTCCACGAATTACGACTTATTTATCAATATATTGGGTTTTGGGATCAATTAGAATGCAATTGGAACCGTTCGGAATGGCCTAAGGCATGTTTTCAAATAGGGTAACAGAAGCTTTCGCACGGTTCGTGAGTGAAGACGCACGAACCGTGCGCATTTTCAAAAATTAGAGCACCTGTTACAGACCATGGCGCACGGTCCGTGTGTGAAGACCCACGACCCGTGCGCATCTTAAAATGGTTGCGCACATGTAACCGATGGTGGCGCACGGTCCGTGCCTAATGGCACACGACCCGTGCGTCAACACCAGATTTATGTTCGATTTCGTTCAATCCCAATACCCATGCGTCAACACCAGATCAAGTCATTTTTCCATTTCTTCCGATCCCAATATCCATTCCGATCGATACCCTAACACAATCAAACATAATACCAGTCTAGAGCAGTCACATAATCAGTCCAAACAATCACATTTTCATTCAAACATTCACTCAAAAACACACTACAAGAATAATTGGTTTTTTCGGCCAGGACTTTCCGGCAGATTAGTATCCGCCGGAACATTTTCGGCGGATTTGTAGGATTTTTCGGTGGATTTATGTCATCCGGAAATTTTCCGGCGGATTATTAGGTATTTCCGGCGGATTATTGTTGACGAATATTTTTTTTTAAAAAGAAAAATCCGCCGGTAAGGTAATTTCCGGCGGATCATTAAAACAGTGGGAATTTTAAATTTTGAAAATCTGCCGGAAATACATAGAAATCCGCCGGAAATGACAAGCCGACCAAAATCAGCCGGAAACGTCATTTCCGGCGGATATTTTTGAAAATGCGGGCGTTTTAAATTTTAAAATTCCGCTGGAAATGACACCACGGCCAAAATCCGCCGGAAACGTCATTTCCGGCGGATATTTTTGAAAATACGCGAAATTTAAAATTTAAAAGTCTGCCGGTAAGTCTTTAAAATTCGCCGGAAAGCCCCTAATCCACCGAAAATATATTAAATCCGCTGGTAGGTGACATTTTCGGCGGATTTATGTTTTTAGCGGCCGTTTACCCTTCTTCTATATATATGACTTCTCCACATTTCTTCTCCACACTTCTTCTTCGCACCCAAATTATCTTCTTGAAATTCCTCTCTTCCTCCCTACGAATTCTCTTCTTCTCTCTACTAACTCTCTTCCTCTCTTTGGCAAATTTCTTCAATCTAAGGTATGTTTGTAACATGAGTTAATAGTTTTAGTTTATGAATTATTTTATAATATGAGTTAGTTACTAATTGTGGTGTTGTTTGTTTAGGTATTGTTTGAGTTTGGTTTCCTCTTTTTTCCTCTTTGTTTGAGTTGGGATTCGCATCAAGTCAAAGCCTTCTCTTCAGTACGGTTAGTTATCAAAGTCATTAGTTGGTATAAAACGTTATTTGATTTTTTTAGTTTGAGTTTCTTTATTAAGTAAATATCAAATATTATAAAATATTAGTTTATAAAAAATAAAGTAATTAATATATCAATATATATCAAAAAGTAATATTTGATAGTTTATTTCATTTACTTTGTTAAAAAATAAAGTCAATGTAATTAATAAATCTGAAATATAATAATATATTAGTTAAAAAATAAAGTCAATGTAATTATTAATTTCAATTGTTTGTAATTTTTAGATAAATACGAAATATTATTAATTTCTGTTGAAGTTAATTAATATATCAATATATATCAAAAAGTAATATTTGATAGTTTATTTCATTTACTTTGAATAGTTATGATATTTAATTTATTGATAAGGTCCAGTAGCTTTTCTTTATACATTTCGTAATTGGTCGCGATGCGACAAGTGCTGTCAAGTGCAGATTATGCAAATTTTGCGAAAATTGTGCTCTTTTTCCTCTTTGTCCCGATTCCTAAGCTCATTCAATCATTCCAAACTCAACATCAAATACCTTAAACACATATTACTCAAGGCAAACATGTATCATTAACTTGATTTATGTTTCAATTTGATTATAATTCTTAGAATCTATCAATTTAATACTTTCAAAGACTCATTTCAGCACAATGACTCTTCAAACAACCATATCATCAAATAACACCCAACCAAGATACATGCAATCCATTTATAATCAGAGTATACTCAGGCCTAAGTTCAAATTATCATAAAAGACATAAAAATAGGAGAAAGAACTTCCAAGACGTGCTGAAAATTCAAATGCAAGTTGAATGGTGGTGTTCTCTTCTCAAGATAGCTCCTAGAACCCCAAAATCTACACCAGCCCACATGTTCCCTTCTTAGCTTCTCTAATCAACAATGTAGCACCTCTTGGTGAAATTTCTGGTTTAGTGAAGGGTTGGGGGTAAGAGTAAGAGAGAATGTGGTGGAATGAAGCTTAAGATTCTATTTTAGTGAGGGTGAAGTAGAGAATGGCCATGAGTTTTTTCCCTCTTCTACCTTTTCTTTCCCTTCTCTTCGAAACTCTCTCTCTCTCTCTTACTCTCTAGTTCACTAAAATTCTGAAAGTTGAAAAATGAGGGAGAGTGTTTCCTTTTTGTGCTTCAGCTAGTGTTTTAAAAAAATGGGTTGGGCTTTTATGTGCTATTATGGGCTGGGTCATTCGGTTTTCATGTTATATGCACCCTCCCCAAACTATATTATAACAATTACATTTCATTTGTCAATCATGACACACAATGCACTCAATAGTCATACCAAAAATGAAGAAATTTTAAGTCACACATCAAGGCATTTTTAAATCACTTAATAATCAAAGTAATGAAAACAATTACTTTGGGGTGTTACAAAATGTATTATACTACTTGGGTCTTACATAATGAGTGGTGGTTGAAAAGAAAAAGAAAAAGAAAAAGAAAAAATGAAAAAATAAAACAGATTTTGTTGCTTCTAATGCTACAATATCTGATACAGCACAAGTGCCATCACTTGAGCTTGTGCAGGATGTGCCACCCCCTCCCTTTCCTCAAAGCCTCAAGAAGGCTCATCAATACATGCAATTTGGTAATTTCTTAGAGGTGTTGAACCAATTACATATCAATATTCCCTTGGTTGTGGCACTTCAATAAATGTCTAATTACACAAAATTCATGAAAGATGTTCTCAACAAGAGGAAGATATTAGGAGAGTTTGAAACTGTGGCAATGATAGAAGAGTTCAGAATGTTGATGCAAAGCAAGAACCCAAGGAAACTTAAGCATCCTGAAAGTTTCACCATACCAAGTTCCATTTGTGACTCATATTCTGGTCGTGCATTATGTGATTTGGGGGAATACATCGATTTGAGCCCCAAATCCATATTCACAAAGCTTGGTATTGGTAATGCTAGGCCCACCACTATTACCCTTTAGTTAGCAGATAGGTCTATAGCCTATCCTGAAGGGATAATAGAGGATGTGCTTATTAAAGTTAACAAGTTTTGTTTATTGTGTGGATTTTGTTATTCTTGATTTTGATGCAGATAAAGAAGTGTCAATCATTCTAGGAAGACCATTCCTAGCCACTGGAAAGACTTTCATCGATGTGCAGAAAGGAGAATTGACTATGAGAGTTAATGATCAAGAGATCATGTTTAATGTGATTAATGTGATTAATGCTCTCAAATATCTTGATGAGGGAACAAGGAGCGTCCCTTTGTGGTGTCTCTTTACTCATTGGCTCAAAAACACTTCCACAAGCAATGTGACAACTTGGTCAAGGCTCTTTTGCAGAAAATAAAATGGAAGAGCTTGTGGAAGAATGTATGCTACAAGATGGAGCTACTGTAAAAGATATTTGAGATAGTGCATGGGTAAGTCATGTGTAATGTGTTCCAAAGAAAGGGGGGTGTGGCAGTGGTAGCTAATGAAAAGAATGAATAGATTCCAACAAGAAGAGTCACTTTTGGAGGATTTTCGGGGATAATAGAAAACTAAACAAGGAAACAAAGAAGGATCATTCCCCTTACTATTTATTGACCAGATTCTAGATAGGTCAGTTGGCAAGAAGTTCTATTGCTTTATGGATGGATACTCAGGCTATAACCAAATTGCAATAGTGCCCAAGGACCAATAAAAGACTACTTTTACATGCCCCTATGGTACCTTTGCCTTTAGAAGGATGTCATTTGGGTTATGTAATGCTCCAAAAACCTTTCAAAGATACATGGTTGCAATATATTTTTTGATTTCATTGAAAAATTGATGGAAATCTTCATGGATGATTTTTCCGTGTTTGAGGGAACATTCCAACAGTGAAGGGCATTGAATTGGGAGAAATGTCATTTCATGGTTCAAGAGGGTATTGTATTATGCCATAGAATCTCCAAAATGGGCATTGAAGTTGATAGAGCCAAGATTGAGGTTATTAACAAGCTACCACCCCCAACCAGCGTGAAGGGAGTTAGAAGTTTCTTTGGGCATGCAGGGCTATACATAAGGTTGAACAAGGACTTCTCTATGATATCCCAGCCTATGTGTTAGTTGCTACATCATGACACACCATTTGTCTTTGATGATGTCTGTGCAAATAGGCATTTCAGAAGTTCAAAATAACACTAGTTATAGCACCATTGATTGGACCAAGCCCTTTGAGTTAGTGTGGGATGCTAGTGATTATGCCATACGTGTTGTCTTAGGCCAAAGGTATGACAAAGCCATTCATTCTATTTATTATGCAAGTAAAACATTTGTTGATGCACAACTTAGTTACATCACCATTGAAAAAGAATTATTAGTGGTGGTTTTTGCATTTGATAAATTCAGAGTATACTTAGTAGGAACTAGGGTTATTGTTTATACTGACCATTTTGCTATTAAGTATTTGATTGCTCAAAAGGATGCAAAGCCAAGGCTTATCAGGAGGGTTCTCCTCCTACAAGAATTTGATCTATGACATAAAGGGGGTGGAGAACCAAGTTGCTAACCACTTGTCCAGATTAGAAGGTGATGGTGCCGGGAATCATAGTGGCGAAATCAAGGATGCTTCCCTAATTTAACAATTGATAGAAGTGAAAGATGTTGATCCTGATGCTGCAGCACCTTAGTATGCTGACATTGTGAATTTTATGCTAAGCAAAGTGGTACCGTGCAATCTGTCATCCCAAAAGAAAAAGAGATCCTTTCAGTGAAACAATACTTCTGATATGATGCATTGTGGACCTATATGGAAGGATTGGGATAATCATCTTTATGATGCATTGTGGGTCAATAAAACAGCTTATAACACACCATTAGGCATGTCACATACCATTTGAGTTGCAACATAAGTCATATTGGGCAGTCAAAAAGCTCAGTTTCAATTATGAAAAGGCTGGTGCAACTAGCTTGCTGCAGTTGAATGAATTTGAAGAGATGGGTCACTTTGCCTATGAAAGTGCTGTGTTGTATAAGTCCATGACCAAGGCCTGGCATGACAAAAATATCCAAAGAAGACAGGTAACATGAGTGGGCCAAGTTCTGTTATTCAATTCAAGGCTCAAATTGTTCTTAGGGAAGCTCAAATCAAGGTGGTCAGGTCCTTTCAAGTTGGTGAAAGTGTACCCTCATGGTGCTGTAGCTCTATTTGATGAAGTCTCTGGTTCCACTTTCAAAGTGCATGGTCAAAGATTGAAGCAATATTATGAAGAGCCTGTGGTGAGGGACAAGATAACAACTGAATTACAAGATCTCCAAGACAAAGCTTAGTCTGGCTGCAGACTCTTAAACCTAGTGCTACTGGGAGGTATCCCAAAGTTTTTAGTATAATTTTTTTGTGTTTGTTTTTATTTTTCATGTTGTAGGACTGGTTATCTAGTTTGGTGAAGTGTGCTTAAATTTGGATGTGACAACATATGATGTTTTAGCATCTGTTGCAACATTAGTGATGTAGGACTTGCTATAGCAGTTGATGGGTTAAAAAGTGCTGAGTTGAAATTTTTTCTTTAGTCTTAAACTTTTGCTGACGTGGAACTAACTGTCCTTTCTCCCCATTTAAATGGTGTCATGTGTCACCAGACACCCTCTCTCTCTCTTACCTCACCCTCCTACAACGTTCAAATCATAAATACACCAACCATAAAAACCACTCTCTACCTCCCATTCGACCCACTCTTCCATAACCTCACTCATCGTATTTAACGGCCACATCTCCTGCAACTACCCACTCCACCTCTCACAAGCGCAAACATCTCTTAACCCACACCTATAATACCTATATTTGGAACCACAATAACCCTTTCTATAACATCATAGACAACTTTCAGAATTGTCAACTACCCCCACAAACCAACATGTGTCTTTCCAGCATGCGTTGTCCTCCCTGGCATGCTTTCTAGGAAACTTTCTAGAAGGTCACCCATCCCACTACTACTCCAAGTCAAGCACGCTTAACTATGGAGTTCTTATGGGAAGAGCTCCCAAAAAGAAGATGCATCTTGTTGGTATAGGTAGTCCAAATCAATTATTTTAAGCCCTCCTTCAACTGTACAGTCCCATACCTTCACAGTCTCAGGATCCCTCTCATCCGGTGCGTATTCCCGGTGTCCCTTCGCGTAGAAACTGCCAGGAGCCGCTCTTTATCGTGCCAACTTTTTGGGCACCGACGATCACTCCCCGCCCTCGTCAGCCACGGATGTCACATGCCCACCAGCTTCTGCTTGGTTCGTCCTCGAACCACACCGTACTGAGAGAGGTCTGCGGCTCTGATACCATTTGTTACATCCCAGACTGCTTTTAGAACTATCAACTTCCCCCACAAACCAACATGTGTCTTTCTAGCATGCGTGGTTCTCACTTGCATATTTTCTAGGAAACTTCCCAGAAGGTCACCCATGCACTACTACTCCAAGTCAAGGACGCTTAACAATGGAGTTCTTATGGGAAAGGCTCTCGAAAAGAAGATGCATGTTGTTGGTATAGGTAGTCCAAATCAATTCTTTTAAGCCTCCCTTCAACTGTACAGTCCCATACCTGCATAGCCTCGGGATCCCTCTCATTCCGATGCGTATTCGGTTCATTCATATGTCCATTCGCCTAGAAGCTGCCAGGAGCCGCTCTTTGTCGAGAGTGAGTGTTCAAGAGCCACCACGCAAGAGGCCCAACGTGTATGCAAAAAGGATCAAGAGAGGGGCCACCAGATCTAGTTCCATAATCAACCCAGGGGATCCTCCTAAAAACCCCCTTTCTAATGTTTCTGTTGAGTGTTGTGTTTTTCTTTTGAATAGCTGCTAGATGTTATAGGATTTGTTCTAGTATCTAGTAGTAGTGTAGTTTTTTTTGTTTCTGTTTATGTAGTTGTTTATCAATTCGGTTTTTGTTGTTGGTTAGTCCTCTCCATTAGTTTATGCATGTTGCAATGGGGACACTATGTAACATCCCCAATTTCGGTTAATTTCGAACGACGAAATTAACAAAACGATTATTTATTCATTTAGTTGGGAATTATAGTTTAAAGGGCAAAACAGTCATTTTGCCTAGTGAACGATTATAACTAATTGATTATATGTCATAGTCAATTTAATTGTCAATAAAATGAGTTTTGTACATTGAGGATTATTTGGGTGCTTAGTTGCTAAGTTAGTTAGATTAAATGAGACAAGATATGAGTAATAGGGGAGAAATACTAAGTGAGGGTATAATGGACCTTTCCCCACATGACTCCCAACTGACCCAACACTTAATCTCACACACACTTTCAGAAAAACAGCACACACACACACACACACACACACACACACACACACACACACACACACATGAGGGTTGCTGGAAATCAGAAAGCAGAAAAAGAGAAGGAAACCTTAGAGAGAGAGAGAGAGAGAGGTGGCGAAGGAGGGAAGAGAGGAGAGGAAGGCCAACTCTTCATGCATGTTTCCCAATTTCATACCTTTCTGATCAGCTCTTCACCCTCTATCTAGTGATACCAAAAACATCACCTACTTCTTCCCCATTCTCAAAACACCATTTTCAAGTTGGAGCTCCATGTTGGAGTGAAGATGAGTTTTCTAGTTGCATATGGCGCAAATAGAGCTCTAGGGGTTGTATGAGTTGCTGCATGTCGAATTGAGTGTTGTTGGGCAAGATTTAGGAGTTAAATTTCGATTGAGGAGCTGTTTGGAGAGGTTATAGTAGCTGAGTTCGAATTTGAATGGAGTTTAAGGCCTTGGAAATAGATTTCTCAAAGTACACAGCATTTCTGCACAAAAACAGCTTTCACTACCTTTGGTATTTCCTTTATAACTCTCTCTGTAAAACTCATATGAAGTCCATTCTTATTACTTCAGAAACCAGACTTAAAACCCTTGATTTTTCGCACAAGAGTGACCTGATTTGACTGAGTATTGAGGGAGAAAATTAGTTACAAGTTTCACTTCTATAACAGTAACGATTTTGAACCAGCCACCGTATTGTAGCCATAACTCCCTGATTACTCGTCATATCAGTTCGGGACTTGAACCATATGAAAATAGAAATAGTTATCTACACATTAGGCACTGATTTGAATGGTTTTGGTTAAGAATTGAATTAGTTATGCCTGCTGCAAAACAACTTACAAATTCTGCCAAACTGATTTTGGACTGAGTTGCCGCGTTTCTTGGAGTCGGGGTTAGATTGAAGTAGAACGGAGATTACATTGTTGATTGAGATGTATTTGGGTAAGCTTCAGTAGCTGGACACGTTGAGGGTTCGTTCGGGATCGATTTCGTTTTCGTTGGTGCGTAGGTGAACATTCGGGGATAGTTCGATTGGTTACATTGTCGCTTGCATTTGGTGGAGTCTCGATTGTTCGTTATTTTCACCACGATTGGTAAGTTTTAACTCGCTTAAGTATTTTGTTTTGAAAATGTCTTTGCATGTTCTGTTTCGCGGTGCTTGATGTCGTTGCGTAAATTGTTGAGTTGAAAACCGTATATTTCGGAAAACTTTGCATTTATTTGTCTCGAAACGAATTATCGATTGATGAACTACTTGATGTTGAATTGTTTGGAATGGTTTTTGTGTTAGTAGTGACTATGTAATGTTGGAAATCGATCGGAATACGCGTTGGAATCGAACCGAGTAGCCAAAATAACGAAAACTGAACAAAAACTCATGTGCTGGTGCAAGCACACAGGTCGTGTGCCCCAAGCGCACAGACTGTGAGCCTGCCACTGTTTGTTCAAAATTTTCATGTGCTCAAGCGCACGTACCGTGCGTCCCATTCTGTATTTTGACCCGAAATGTGCCTTAAGCTACTCCTTTTAATTCCGAACCCATTCCAATCCTTTTTCCAACAATATGTAAAGATAAAATAACCGTAATTCATTGAAATTGCTTTTTTTTGGATTGAATTGGGAGAATTCCCTAAGTTACAAGTTGTGTGAAATGAATTGGTTAAACCAAAGTATATAAGTGTTGATTTCTGTTATTGATTGGTCAAAACATTGTTTGCTCATATTTCAATGATAAATGTTGAAATGCCATGATTTTGATTGTGATTGAGATAATTATATTAACTTGTCTCAAGTCATAATTAGTTACAAGTGAGAGCACACAAATTCATGATAATTCAAGGGACTATGAGTCTATTCAAGTTCATGTTAATGTTCAAGTTCATGTTAAGGTTCAAGTATTATTCAGGACATGTATAAGTAGATATATATATATATATATATATATATATATATATATATATATATATATATATATATATATATATATATATCTAGGTTAGGGTGACTACCCTCAGGATTAGCATACTAGGGTAGGGAAGTCATGAGCCCGAACCCTAGGCCCATTGAGGTTCGCCCGCTAGCGCAAGGTTAGCAGATCGGGTGCAATGCGAACCGAATATAAGAAAAATGGTTCAAAGTGATGTGCTAAGATCAGGACATGGTACATAGTATCAAGAAATTGAGCTAGGAGTTAATCAGGAAAAGGTTTATGCACGTAGTATCCTTTGAACTACGATTGATTGAAAGTATTAAATGAACCGCGAGAGTAGTAAGGGGTCTCGATAGGACTCACTGAGATTTGTAATCTCACCCTTTATATGTTGTGCTTTTTACAGAGAAACAGGGAAAGCCACAAGCTAAGGAGCACGGTTAGCCGGTGCACCATATGAAGGTTATGGATATTGCTGAGGATGTAGTTCAGTGATTAGGATGCTTTCCCCAGCTTTCTTTGTATTTTCAATGTAATGAGTTGTATTTATTCAAAGTTGTAAATCGTTTCCGCTATTTCTGTTTTCGGATATTGAACATTAGGATGAGGGAAGGATTATAAAAAATGGTTTTCATGTTAAGTATGTAATTCTAATTGAAGGTATGAAATACGAGTGATCGCTTGATGAGTTATTATCAAGATTTAGTTTTGTGCAATATCTAAAGACAGGAAGTTTACTCTGATAAATGCTTTAAGGTGTATTCTAGTATTTATTCTACGGTTTAAATATTAGGGTATTACATTTTGGTATCAGAGCAGTTCTACCTAGTCGGGCTTAGTGACCTTACGGTCAAGAGGTTGATTAGATCGAGTCAGTTAGGGACTTGGACAATTAAATGTCAGAACCTTTCAGTATATTATGTGAAGTATTGAGTCAGGATCCACTCAATATTTCATGTGAGTTATTGAGAATGATGATGATTGATTTCCTCAGCCCCGAAAATGTCCGAAATCCTAAACCATAGGATTTCTAGCCATCTTGTTTCATCAGAGCGCACAGCAGAAGCAGAGGGCTACAGATGATATCCCGGAACGATAAATGGGCATCCGTGATGGTTCGAAGAAGCTGTGGGCGACTGTTCAGTCTTTGGAGCCGAAGTAATCGTTGTGTTGCCGTGTAAACCTTTATGGGTCGTCCAGAAAGTTGCAATCTAACAAAATCTTCAGGCAGTAGAGTGTAATGTTCGGAGATCTGTTCAGTTACTCCTAAACAGATCTCCGAACATTACACTGTTAAACTCCAATTCCTGTTCAACCATGTTTCTCAGTTCCCGAGATAACGTCTAGTAGTCACCTTACCTTGTAACTCAGGTTAACCCCAACTCACGTCCCAGTTTGGAGAAATCCTTCGGATAGTCTCGAGTCTAGGTCAGGTACCTTTTTCCTTTGAGCAACCTTTTGAAATGTCATGAAGTCGGTTTAGTAAACCATAATTGCATCAACAATACTGGCAAGTAGAACCACCCAAGATTTATCTGATTAGGTTCTGACCAAGAAGGGGCTAGTATGCGATGTCGATAGAAGTAACCTTATGGAAATCCTCCGATTGGGAGTATGCCAGTATTGGTCAGTGAGATAATTTCGCTAGTCTTTCAACCTGTTTATTGTATCTTTTAACCCGGAACCCTGATTTTTATGTTCCGAGATGCGTTGGAAAGCTAACGAAAATGTCTACACGTCGCAGAAGGTTTTGGAATGTGTCTCTAATATTGATTCTGAGGGATACTCTTTCCCAACCTTAAGCCGTTAAACCCTAAAGTGTTCATAGAAAATAAACCCTCAAGTAGCATGGGAAATTGGAAGAGGATTCCCAAACCATTCAGATTAAGTTCTTAGATGCCAGACTAGGATAATGTCCTTTGTAGTCTTAAAAAGGCCTATCTCTCAGAAATGGTCATTCATAGTTATAGTCCTTTCAGCAATCATTAGAGTCTTCAAAGATCCTAGACGATTAGGCACCCCGCTGTATGTTGAAAAAGGGAAAGTTCATTTCACCTAAGATGATGAATGTTTTGTCCTTTAGGTAGGACGAGTTCCGAATTGGTTGACTATGATAGTTGTAATGGTTTTGTTTGTATTGTTTATGGAATTCGGAAAGATGGAGGACCAAAGGAATGTTCGCAATGGTTGGAATTCATTTTCTGAATCAACACAGGATGCACTAAGCGTGCGCCCGTTTGATTCCTTAAAAGAATTCTTCTGTTTTCTCGTTTCTTTGATGCTACAATTATCCTAATTCCGTATGTAATCCAAAGGTATCCGTTTACACCTAGATTAGTCAACGACCCTTATGTCAAGATGAAGTTTATAGGTTTCAAGTGAACCTCCTTTTCCAGGGGAAAACAGTTATTCCTCGCCAGGGAAATCTCCATTGTTTAGAGCTTCTCCTACCTTAATGTCTAAGTATTGTCGACCCAGGAGGATAGCCGGTTTTGGGTGAAATCGTTTGACTAATAGGTTTTCCGAAAAGTTCGGACACCAGAGTAAGGTCGCTACGTTTTATAGTTGAATACCAAAGACCAATTCATGAAGTATGGAGACACCTTGCTAGTATTTTGGGTTTAGTTGACTAAGGTGACTCCCATGGGTACGTGGGAACATTGTTTTACGTTCAAATGGTTTAAAGCAATTTTTTTTATATAAACCCTACCCATTAGTGACTCAGTCGCGAACAGTGATTGTTCCCGAACCTAATCCAAAACACTAGAGGTATCTCCAAGTGAACCAAACAGTGATGTTCCAAACTTTTCTAACCGCAAGAGTGGAGGTCGGACGAGTGCGCTAGTGCGTTAACTAATAAAGAATGCCGGAAGTATTAAGCGATGTATAACCTAGTTTCCACTATGGTGGTTAAGTTATAGATGTTAACCCTTGTTGGGAAGATTAGAAGTAGTCAATTTGACTCCAGTCGGTTCAATAAGTAAAAGCGAGGTAATTGTTTTCAATATTCTATTGATTGAGTATCAATAGAATAAGTATGTGCTGAATTTGATATTACTCAAAATTCAATACAAGGTGTGAGATTGCGATGTATCTAGGATTTAACAATCCTAGTATTATTGATGAGTTTTTCAGTTGCGTTGTCCTTGATTGATGATTGTGCTGCTTGAATAAGATGCATGCTGATTGTTTATGATGTGACTGAGATAATATGTTTGAATTCTGATGAGAATAAAAGAGGTGCTTGAGTAATTGTATAAATGTTAATTGAATTGAGAATTGGATTGAAGATTGATGTTTGTATTTGCCCTAACTGATGAGGGTTTAAGTGTTGTAGTTGACTTAAATTAGGTTAAGGATTGATTGGAAACGAAACCGGAGCGAACAGAATAGCGAAACTTAACACCAATCAGAAATTTTTGAAATTTCTGAAAAGACACATTTTCCACTTTCCGTACGATGCGAATTCATGCCCAATCCGTTCCTTAACTCAACCTAGGTTACTTACCCTAGTGAGACTACTTGAGGTAAGATTGTGCAATTCAAAAGATTTACATTACAGTTGTAATTTTCCATTTCACATGTGAGGTTTCAATTTTAAAAACCTGAGTGTGATTGTACTGTTTTAATACAAGTCGTATTTTGAGTAAGAATATTTTAAGTTGGGGTGAGTTATTATTTTGAGGAAAAATGTTTTCAAAATGTCCTTATTTTGAAAACTAGTAAAAAGGATTTCCTACCGATATGAATGAGCCTCCTAAGGAGTATTTTTCCAACATAGTATTGCACCTAAGTATGCGCATCCTCAGTTCCACTTTGTTTGATTGCGAAAATATGCATCGACCCTAGGTCGTAAGATCGTCTTCCAAACAGATTGTGTGTACATTAGGAAAGTTATTTAAGTCGATTAGTCGACGAATTTTGTGTCAAATATGCGAATAGGACTTGAACGCTTTTGAGCACAAAATCTTTCAAGTTGTGGTGTATTGTAACATCCCCAATTTAGGTTAATTTCGAATGACGAAATTAACAAAACGATTATTTATTCATTTAATTGGGAATTATAGTTTAAAGGAAAAAACAGTCATTTTGCCTAGTGAACGGTTATAACTAATTGATTATATGTCATAGTCAATTTAATTGTCAATAAAAGGAGTTTGTACATTGAGGATTAATTGGGTGCTTAGTTGCTAAGTTAGTTAGATTAAATGAGACAAGATATGAGTAATAGGGGAGAAATACTAAGGTAGGGTATAATGGACCTTTCCCCACAGGACTCCCAGCTGACCCAACACTTAAACTCACACACACTTTCAGAAAAACAGCCCACACACACACGAGGGTTGCTGGAAATCCGAAAACAGAAAAAGAGAAGGAAAGCTTAGAGAGAGAGAGAGAGGTGGCGAAGGAGGGAAGAGAGGAGAGGAAGGCCAAATCTTCATGCATGTTTCCCATTTTCATACCTTTCTGATCAGCTCTTCACCCTCTATCTAGTAACACCAATAGCATCACCTACTTCATCCCCATTCTCAAAACACCATTTTCGAGTTGGAGCTCCATTTTAGAATGAAGATGAGTTTTCAAGTTGCATATGGCCCAAATAGAGCTCTAGTGGTTGTATGAGTTGCTGCATGTCGAATTGGAGTGTTGCTGGGCAAGATTTAGGAGTTACATTTCGATTGAGGAGCTGTTTGTAGAGGTTAAAGTAGCTGAGTTAGAATTTGAATGGAGTTTAAGGCCTTGGAAATAGGTTTCTCAAAGTACACAACATTTCTGCACAAAAACAGCTTTCACTACCTTTGGTATTTCCTTTATAACTCTCTCTGTAAAACTCATATGAAGTCCATTCTTACTTATTCTGAAATAAGACTTAAAACCCTTAATTGTTCGCACAAGAATGACCTGATTTGACTGAGTATTGAGCGAGAAAAATTAGTAACAAGTTTCACTTCTATAACAGTAACGATTTTGAACTAGCCACCGTATTGTAGCCATAACTCTCTGAATACTCATCATATCAGTTCGGGACTTGAACCATATGAAAATCGACCAAATCATCTACACAATAGTTATGACTGCTGCAAAACAGCTTACAGATGCTGCCAAACCGATTTTGGAGTTAGTTGCCGCGTTTCTAGGAGTCGGTGTTAGATTGGAGTAGAACGGAGATTACATTGTTGATTGAGATGCATTTGGGTAAGCTTCAGTAGCTGAACACGTTTGGGGTTCGTTCGGGATCGATTTCGTGTTCTTTGGCGTGTAGGTGAACATTCGGGGATAGTTCGATTGGTTACATTGTCGCTTGCAATTCGTGGAGTCTTGATTGTTCGTGATTTTCATTATGATTGGTGAGTTCTAACTCGCTTAGGGATTTTGTTTTGAAAATGTGTTTGCATGTTCTGTTTCGTGGTGCTTGATGTCGTTGCGTAAATTGTTGAGTTGAAAACCGTATATTTAGGAAAACTTCGCATTTATGTGTCCCGAAACGAATTATCGATTGATGAACTATCTGATGTTGAATTGTTTGGAATGGTTGTTGTGTTTGTAATGACTATTTTAATGTTGGAAATCGATAAGAATACGCGTTGGAATCGAACGAGTAGTAAATAACGAAAAACTGTACAAAAACTCATGTGTTGGTGCAAGCATACGGGTCGTGCGCCCATTCGTATTTTGACCCGAAATGTGCCTTAAGCTACTGCTTTTAATTCTGAACCCATTCCAATCCTTTTTCTACAAATTGTAATGATAAAATAACCGTAATTCATTGAAATTGCTTATGTTTGGATCGAATTGGGAGAATTCCCTAAGTTACAAGTTATGTGAAATGAATTGGTTAAAGCAAAGTATATAAGTGTTGATTTCTATTATTGATTGGTCAAAACATTGTTTTCTCATATTTCAATGATAAATGTTGGAATGCCATGATTTTGATTGTGATTGAGATAGTTATATTAACTTATCTCGAGTAATAATTAGTTACAAGTGAGAGCACACATGTTCATGATAATTCAAGGAACTATGAGTCTCTTCAAGTTCATGTTATTGTTCAAGTTCATGTTAAGGTTCAAGTATATATATATATTATATATATATATATATATAGGTTAGGGTGACGACCATCAGGATTAGCATACTAGGGCAGGGAAGTCATGATGAGCTCGAACCCTAGGCCCATTGAGGTTTGCCCGCTAGCGCAAAGTTAGCGGATCAGGTGCACTGTGAACCGTAGAAAAGAAAAATGGTTTAAAGTGATGTGCTAAGATCAGGACATGGTACGTAGTATCAAAAATTGAGCTACGAGTTAATCAGGAAAAGCTTTACGCACGTTGTAACACCCTTTTCTACCGGTAACTATTTAATAAAATCAGAGTTACAAAAAAATTCATTATTCCATACTTCGAAAAGAGATGTCACACATTCATCAATAACCAAAACGTCACATACGATATATAACACTTTGTCAAATATACATCACCACGCAGTGGAATAGAAATAAGTTTCAAAACATAAATCATAACATCCTGAATGGACTCCAAAAAATAAAATGCATCAGCCAAAGTCTAGCGTTCATCCCCCCTTGAGTGTTACATATCAAAGCAAAGGACACCGACTCAGACTAGCGAAGGTAGTTAAGACTTCACTCGCGATCACCTGCACGTCACCGCATAGGGGTAACATTCAAACAGAAGGGGTGATATATCTTCAATATAATAGCGTAAATGATAGGAAATATGCTAGAATATGACAACTATATCTACCACTCCACCACACACATCGAATTATAAACACACGTCAAATTGTGAACACCACAATCAGTCACCAAATGTCATGATAATGCATGAATGCAACCCACACCGACGGGCATATGCATGTGGTACCAAATCACCGAAGGTTTTGCGTGTAAATAGAGGCGTC
Source organism: Astragalus membranaceus (assembly GCA_039519185.1). NCBI lineage: Eukaryota > Viridiplantae > Streptophyta > Magnoliopsida > Fabales > Fabaceae > Astragalus > Astragalus membranaceus. The sequence continues at coordinate 122,971,082 of CM076848.1, read as the reverse complement.
ACCAAAAATTGAGAGCTTTCACACCCGGCTCACCAATTTAGAAAAATTGAGCTTTCACACCCGGCTCACTAGTTTTAGAAAAATTGAGCTTTCACACCCAGCTCCAAGACCAAAGGCCTTCACCGAAATAAATGCGTATGCTGTATGCGACACCATGAATGCACACAGACAATCATCAGAAATTAGTCACAATGTGACACACCAAAAATCAATCACCGAATATCACCAAAATTGGGCTTTTACACCTAGTCCAACAACACCGAAACACCAAAACTACCCGAAAAAAACGGAACACCAAGATTTGGAGCCTTCACACCTAGCTCAAACAACACCAACACTTGAGCCTTCACACCTAGCTCAAACAGCACCAAGACACCGAGATGACAATAATTTTCCAAAACATTTGAGACGCGACGATTTTTCCCAACACCGGAGACAATGACAATTTTCCAAAATATTTGGGACGACGACAATTTTCCAAAACAGCAACATTTAACGGCTAAGCCAACGGCTAACAATTTCCAGAAAAATAGATCACTTTGCCTCAAATTAGAATATTCAGCTAGGCCTCTGAGTAAGCTTTCCAAAACATTTTGAAACATCTCAATCGGACTCCCGAGTCAAAAGATATCTCGAAAACAAAACAGGGGAAAACTGAGACACATCCTGAAAACGGCGCCCAGGAGCAGGGCGCCTAGCAGGCAACACGCAGAAACTGGCCAAAAAACAGAAATTGGCGCCCTTGGCGCCCAGGAAGCCCAGAACAGCACAAAAACGCTACATGGCACACGATATGGCGCCCTTGGCGCCGAGACATAGGAAGACACCAACTATTCTGGCGCCCATGGCGCCCATGACACAGGAACCACAACAACAACAACTCTGGCGCCCATGGCGCCCCTGACTCAGAACACAGCAGCAACAACAATCCTGGCGCCCATGGCGCCCCTGCGCCATGACACAGCAACGCACACACGCACACTGGCACACGGCGCCCACACACAGGGCGCCAGAAACAGCAACACAGCGCCGAGCAATGGCGCCCAGCACCAGGGCTCCAAAAACAGCAACTAGGACAATGGCGCCCATGGCGCCCTAGGGGTCAATATTTTCGTTATTTCACCAATTTAAATCACCAATTCTTAACCACCAATGTCAATTATCATGAATTGTCAATCACAACATCAAACAACAATTAATCGAACACTTAGCATGCAATTCGTGATAACAACAATGAACACCAATTTTTAGAATTACAACAATCACCAACAAGCCAATATTTCAATCAACATAGTCATGATTCAACTACCATCAAACCAACATCAAAATCAAGCCAGAGGCATCATAGGACCTATTCCCCCATAACCCCATCATGAAACCCTATTATAAGGAAGAACCCCACCCTTACCTTATAGTGGGAGAACACTAATCCTCTTGATCAAGTCACCAACAATAACCTCAGCAACACAGCTTCTTTCTTCTCCTTGAGCTCACGAAATCCTCCTCTTCTTCTCTCTTGGATATGCGCCGAATCCTCTTCTCCCCTCCTCTCTTCTCTTCGCGACTCCTCTCTCTCTTTTCTCTTAAGGTTTTCGCTAATGACAAGCCAAACCCCAACCCTCATGTGACTAAGCGCCTAACTCATGGATATGGATCACGGGCTTTCCTCCAGCTTAAGCCCGATCGCTAACACCATCTCCTAATATCCAATTATACACCTCTTAATCAAATGCTAATATAATTACACCAAGTGAAATAAATAAATGAATAAATGGATACCTAAATATTTAATTAAATATTTGGGCGTTACAACTCTCCCCCACTTAGAATGTTTTCGTCCTCGAAAACTCACCTGAATCAAACAGCTCGGGATAGGACTCCCCGCATCTTACTTTCCAACTCCCAAGTCATGCTCTCGCCGGCAGATCCTAGTCAGACCACCTTCACCAATGCAATTTCCTTGCCTCTTAACACCTTCACCTCATGGTCTTCAATCCGCACAGGCATCGTCTCCACCGTGAGATTATCCCGCACCACCACATGATCCATGTGGATCACATGAGATGGATCCGAAATGTACTTCCAAAGTTGCGACACGTGAAACACGTCGTGCAAATTCGAAAGGTTTGGCAGTAAAGCCACTCTATACGCCACATTCCCAACTCTCCCGGAAATCTGATAAGGACCAATGAATCAAGGAGTGAGCTTCTTCGACTTCAAAGCGCGGCCAACACCGGTCACTGGAGTGACTCTCAAAAATACATGCTCACCCTCCTGAAACTCTAAATCTTTTCTCCTCTTGTCGTGATAACTCTTCTGACGACTCTGCGAAGCCTTCATCTTCTCACGGATCAACTTTATCTTCTCGGTTGTCTCCCGAACAATTTCCGGTCCAAGCACCACACTCTCTCCAGACTCATACCAACACAGCGGGGTTCTACACTTCCGACCAAACAATGCCTCAAAAGGTGCCATCCCGATACTAGAATGGTAACTATTGTTATACGTGAACTCTATCAGTGGAAGGTAGGAATCCCACGAACCTCCTTGTTCCAAAACACAAGCCCTCAACAAATCTTCTAATGACTGAATCATCCTCTCAGACTGACCATCTGTTTGAGGATGATATGTCGAACTCAATCTCAACTTAGACCCCAACTTCTCGTGCAAACTCTTCCAGAAATCTGACGTGAACCTTGGATCTCTATCCGAGACAATACTCATAATGACTCCATGAAGCTTCACAATCTCGCGAATATACACTTCTGCCAACTTCGACACCGGATATGTGATGCTGATAGAAACAAAATGAGACGATTTCGTTAACCTGTCAACAATCACCCAAATTGCATCATACCCTATCGCAGTACTAGGCAATCCCGTCACGAAATCCATCGAAATGCTATCCCATTTCCACTCCGGAATTTCTAACGGTTGCATCAGTCCAGCAGGCTTCTGATGCTCCACCTTTGACTTCTGGCAAGTCAAACAGGCATACACAAGTTGTGCTACATCCCTCTTCATACCACGCCACCAAAACAACTTCTTCAGGTCTTGATACATCTTTGTCGCTCCGGGATGAATACTCAACTTACTTCAATGACCCTCTTCTAAAATTGCTCTCTTCAGCTCTGCGTCTTCAGGAATACAAATCCTATCACGGAATCTCAAAACACCATGCACATCCAAGTTAAAGTCACTACCCTCAGGCCGATCATCCCCGACCATCAAATCCACCAGCTTGATATCCAACTTTTGGGCTCCTCTGATACTGTCAAGGAACTCATTATTAATCTTCAACATACTCAACTTAACACTCTGAAGCGACACTTCACAAACCAAACTCAAATCCCTGAATTGCTCAATCAATTCTAACTCCTTAGCCATCATTGCCGACATATGCAAGGACTTCCGACTTAAAGCATCAGCCACGACATTAGCTTTGCCTGGATGATATTTCAAACCGAAATCATAGTCTTTCAATAATTCCAACCACCTTCGCTGCCTCATATTCAGCTCCTGGTCAAACAAATATTTCAAACTCTTATGATCACTGAACACCTCAAATCTGGAACCATACAAATAGTGCCTCCAAATCTTCAACACAAAGACTACTGCAGCCAACTCCAAATCATGCGTTGGATAACTCTTCTCATGAATCCTTAACTGCCTCGACGCATAAGCAATCACCTTCCCATCTTGCATAAGCACGCCACCTAGACCCATCTTCGAAGCATCACAATACACCACGAACGGCTCTCCCGGTTTTGGCAACGTCAAAACAGGAGACGTCGTCAATCTCTTCTTCAACTCAAGGAAACTTTCCTCACAACGAGCATCCCACACAAAAGCCTTACCCTTACAAGTCAACTGTGTAACGCCCCAAAATAATTTAATTATTTATTTAATTAAATTATTTAAGGCTTACAATATTTATTTAATTTAATTAAATAATTCAAGGTTTAATGTATTTATTTAATTTTAAATTATTAGGAGGTGTCGTCTCGAATTAGATGGTGCACGGAGCCCATGACCCACAAGTGAGCCCATGACCCATTGGATAGTCATAGGATTCGACTCACTATGGGTCTTGTGACTTAGTGGCATTTTTGTCTCAATTGTGAAAAGAAAGAAAGAAACGTAAAAGAGAGGAGAAGTGAGAAGAGAAAAGTTGCGAATAGAAGGAGAGAGGAAGAGGGAGAGGCGAAGCTCATAGAGAAGAGGAGGAGGCTCATTGGTGGTTCGCATTCTTCACTTGGAGCTTGGCTATCAAATTCGACTTCCATAAGGTTAGGGGGTCCTCTTTTTGTTCTTAATACTTATGCGAATTGGGAATTGCTTAGGGTTAGGGTCCTAGGTTAGTTTCCATGATTGAATTGTGTTGTTGTTGAGAAATTATAATATTGTGATGTTGTTGTTGAATTAATATGTTGAGAATTCTATGATTGATGTTGGAATTGGGACAATATGCGAATTGTAGACCAATTGTTTGAGTATATGTTTGTTGGTGATTATGTGGGGAAATTGGGAATTATGGTGACATTTTGATTATATTTATATATAGTAGTGTTTTGGTGATTTTAATTGATAATTAGAAGTGGAAAATTCTGTTTGGGAGCCCCTAGGCGCCTTGGGCGCCAATTTCATGTTGCTGAAAAATTCTGTGTTGCGCCTAGTCATGGGCGCCAGGTGCCCAGCAGTGTGCTGCGCCTGTTTCCAAAAATTCTGTTGCCCTGTGTTGCACTTCTGTGTTGCCATTCTGTGTTGCTGTCTCTGTTGCCTGTGTTGCCATCCAGTGTTCCTGTGCTGCCAGTTTTGGCGCACGTTGCTTGTGTCATGGGCGCCAAGGGCCCCAAAGTTCTGGTGATAGTTTTGTGAAAATTGTTTTCAGGTTTTTATACTTGGGTAAAATGGCTCATGAAAACTGATTTTGGTCAAGAAAGGAGTTGAGTTGCGTAATTTCACTAGGTGCCTAGTGCATGGGCGCCAAAATTAAAGTTCAGTTTTTGATAAAATTTTTATTGAGTTATCATGTCCTGAGCATTTGGCTCGTGTAAAATGAATTTCGAAGCAAAATGAGTTGTGTAGCATGTTGGCCTTAGGCGCCTAGTGCTTGGGCGCCATGTTGCTGCTGTTCCCTGGATGTTGCTTCTGGGCGCCAGCGCCTATGTGCGCGTGTTGCCTCTTGGGCGCCTAGCGCCTGTGCGCTGTTGCGCGCTTGTTCCCCTGGGCGCCTAGCGCCTGTGCGCTGTTGCGCGTGTTGCTCCTGGGCGCCAAGCGCCTATGCGCCTGTGCGCTGTTGCGTGTTGCCTCTCCTGGGCGCCAAGCGCCCATGCGCCAAGCGCTGTGTTGCCCCTGGGCGCCCAGCGCCCATGCGCCTGTTTCCAGAATGTCTAACATTTTTCCTAAACTGTTTTTAATATAACTTTTGACTCGGTTATCCAAATTCAACGGTTCAAAATGCGTTTTGAAGCTAATTTCAGTGCCTATCCAATAGTCTCAATTTTATGCAAAAATAATTTATTTTCACTGGCGTTTCTGGTTGATGGTGTTCAAGTGTCCAAATGGCTATTTTTACCCACTTTCCCTATGTTGTGTCAATGTCCTAAGCTGGTCTATTTGAATTGGTGTTGGTGTGAGTGGTGATGCTGAATTGGTGAGTGTGATAGGGTGAGATTGGTGAGCAGAGGCTACGGCCTAATTTTAATGTGGTGAGCTGATTAATATACAATGGTGAGATCATGAATTTTAAATGATGAATTGCTTGGACTTGGTGTGTTGTAATGCATTCCCATAGCATCTCATGGACATATGCATTATTGGTGAGCAGAGGCTACGGCCTAATTTTGATTTGGTGAGCAGAGGCTACGGCCTATTTGTATTGGTGACGGATCCGACATGCATGTACCCGTGGAGTTTGGGTTGCATTACATACATAATCATATATTATATAGTGCTGTTTGGAATTTAGTATGCTGATGCGAATGTTTCCTATTGTTATGAATTGGTGTGCCTGGTTTTCCTTTTCCTATGCAGTGCTTAATTCTCATATGTTATTAATTATGAAAAGAGACTCACCCTACTGCTTTTATGTTGCTTCTTATGTCGGCAACGTGCAGGTAATAGCGAGTGAAGGATTTCTTATGCCTTCGTCTGGTAGGAAGTGTCACGCTCTGATACGTAGCACCAGGGGGGGGGGGTGTCCTTATGTTTATGCTTTATTTTCCTAAAACTGTTAGTTTTCATTGGTGATGTATTGGCTTTAATTTTGAACTGATTATTATTCCGCTGCTGATGGTGATTGGATTTAGTTGATGCGAACTAAACCTTTTCCTTATGGTGTTATGTATCTTGATTTTTATGAAGTAAGTGTAGCACTCACTTTAATTGTTTTCAAAAAAAAAAAAAAAAAAAGACTCTGATTTTATTAAAAGTAAAGTTATTAGAAAAGGGGTGTTACATTAGTGGTATCAGAGCAGTTCGGTCTGTACGGCCAAGTCGTCTTGTCATAGTGTCTTATGACAAATAGAATTGTTAGATTAGTTCTAAATTTCTGTTTGTGCTGCAGTGATAGTTTGAAATGGCCAGACGGGACGATGCTGCACTTGCTGCTGCCTTGCAGGCTATAGCCGGGGCGATGGGTAATATACCCGGTGCTGTTAATGATGGGACGCGCAATTTGGCTACGTTCCAGAGAGAGAATCCACCTGTCTTTAAGGGCAAGTATAATCCAGATGGTGCTTTGGCATGGCTGAAAGAGATTGAAAGAATATTCCGGGTCATGGATTGTGATGATGCGCAGAAGGTCAGGTATGGTACCCATACGCTGGCAGAGGAAGCTGATGATTGGTGGATGGAGGTGAGGCAGAGGTTAGAAGCTGCTAATGAAGAGATAACTTGGGCTGTTTTCCGTAGAGAGTTCTTGCGGAAGTATTTTCCTGAAGATGTGAGAGGTAAGAAAGAAATAGAATTCCTTGAGCTGAAGCAAGGAAGCATGTCAGTGACAGAGTATGCTGCCAAGTTCACTGAATTGGCTAAGTTTTATCCCCATTATACTGATGCTGATTCTGAGTTCTCAAAGTGTATTAAGTTTGAGAATGGGCTGAGGGCTGATATTAAGAAAGCTGTAGGGTACCAGAAGATTCGGGTATTCGCTGATTTGATCGACAGTTGCAGGATATATGAGGATGATAGTAATGCTCACTCCAGGGTCATGAGGGATCTGAGGGGTAAGTTTCAGAACCGGGGTAAACCGTATGAGGCTCCAGCTGGTAAGGGTAAGCAGAGGTATGCTGACAATAAGAAAGTAAGTGGGGGAGATGCCCCTGCGAAGGTTGTGTGCTACAGGTGTGGCAAGCCGGGTCACAAGAGTTTTGACTGCTCAGATAATAAATGTTTCAAGTGCGGTAAGGAAGGTCACGTGGCTGCGAAATGTGAGAAAAGGGATGTGGTGTGTTACAATTGCGGGGAATCAGGTCATATTAGTACTAAGTGTACTAAGCCGAAGAAAGAGAAGTCCCATGGAAAAGTGTTTGCTCTCGCAGGATCAGAGGATACTAATGAGATTAGAGGTACATGTTTTATTAATGGTATTCCTTTGATTGCTATTATTGATACTGGTGCTACGCATTCATTTATTGCTGCTTTGTGTGCTGAGAAATTGGACCTTGTTTTATCTTCTATGATGAGAGAGATGGTTATTGACACTCCAGCTAAGGGTTCAGTAACTACCTCTCTTGTGTGTGCTAAGTGCCCTCTGTCAATCTTCGGCAGAGATTTTCTTGTTGATCTTATTTGTTTGCCGTTGGGAGGGTTGGATGTCATTCTTGGTATGGACTGGTTAGTGCATAACCATGTGCATATTAATTGTTTCCGGAGGTCTGTGAGTTTCTTTCCTCCTGAAGAGGAAGAATCAGTGTTGTTGCCTGCTGGTCATCTGCATAAGGTAATGAAGGAGGGAGTTCATCTGTTTGCTTTGATGGCGTCATTGTCTGCTGAGAATCAGGCAATCATTGAAAGGGTTCAAGTAGTGTGTGAGTTCCCTGAAGTGTTCCCAGATGAAATTCCAAGTGTTCCGCCAGAGAGGGAGGTTGAGTTTGCCATTGACCTTATACCTGGTACTAGGCCTGTGTCTATGGCACCGTACCGAATGTCAGCCTCAGAGTTGTCTGAATTGAAAAAGCAATTAGAAGATCTGCTTGAGAAGAAATTTGTAAGACCAAGTGTGTCACCGTGGGGTGCTCCGGTATTGTTAGTGAAAAAGAAGGACGGGAGTATGAGACTTTGTGTCGATTATAGGCAATTGAACAAAGTGACAATAAAGAACAGGTATCCGCTTCCCAGAATTGATGATCTGATGGACCAGTTGGTAGGTGCTAAGGTGTTTAGTAAAATCGATTTGAGGTCAGGTTATCACCAGATCAAGGTAAAGGATGAAGACATTCAGAAAACCGCTTTCAGAATGAGATATGGGCACTATGAGTATTCTGTTATGCCGTTTGGTGTTACCAATGCGCCGGGTGTGTTTATGGAGTACATGAATCGTACCTTCCATAGTTACTTGGATCGGTTTGTCGTTGTGTTTATTGACGACATTCTGGTGTATTCTAAGACAGAAGAGGAGCATGCAGAACATTTGAGGTTAGTGCTAGAAGTGTTGAAAGAAAAGAAATTGTATGCAAAATTGTCTAAGTGTGAGTTCTGGCTGAATGAAGTAGGTTTCCTTGGTCATATTATCTCTGGTAATGGTATAGCTGTGGACCCAGCCAAGGTTGATGCTGTGTCTCAATGGGAGAGCCCGAAGTCAGTTACAGAAATCAGAAGCTTCTTGGGATTAGCTGGTTATTATAGGAGATTTATTGAAGGTTTCTCGAAGTTGGCACTTCCGTTGACTCAATTGACGTGTAAGGGAAAAGCTTTTGTGTGGGATGCACGCTGTGAGGAGAGCTTCAATGAGTTGAAGAAGAGGTTGACTACGTCGCCCGTTTTGACTTTGCCTGTTCCTGATCGACCGTTTGTAGTATATTGCGATGCTTCCAAGATGGGTTTGGGAGGTGTATTGATGCAAGAGGGTAAGGTAGTAGCTTATGCGTCCAGACAGTTGAGGACCCATGAGAAGAACTACCCTACTCATGATTTGGAGCTAGCTGCAATTGTGTTTGTGCTGAAAATTTGGAGGCATTATCTGTATGGTACCAGATTTGAAGTGTTTAGCGACCATAAGAGTCTGAAATACTTGTTTGATCAGAAGGAGCTAAATATGAGACAGAGACGTTGGTTAGAATTGCTGAAGGATTATGATTTCGGCTTGAACTATCACCCCGGCAAAGCTAATGTCGTGGCTGATGCTTTAAGTCGGAAGAGTTTGCATATGTCGGCTATGATGGTGAAAGAGTTAGAATTGATTGAGCAGTTTCGAGACATGAGTCTGGTTTGTGAAGTGACACCGCAGAGTGTCAGATTGGGGATGTTGAAGATTGGAAATGAATTTTTGGTTAGTGTCCGAGAAGCACAAAAGTCAGATGTAAAGTTGGTAGACCTGTTGGTTGTGAATGATCAAGATGTGGATGGAGATTTCAAGTTAGATTCCCAAGGTGTATTGAGATTCAGAGATAGGATCTGCATTCCTGACGATGCTGAGATGAAGAGAATGATTCTTGAGGAGAGCCATAGAAGTAAGTTGAGTATTCATCCCGGGGCTGCGAAAATGTACCAAGATTTGAAGAAACTGTTCTGGTGGCCTGGTATGAAGAAGGATGTGGCACAGTTTGTGTATTCTTGTCTGACTTGTCAGAAGTCTAAGATTGAGCATCAGAAGCCTGCGGGGTTGATGCAACCCTTGGAGATTCCGGAATGGAAATGGGATAGCATTTCCATGGATTTTGTAACTGGTTTGCCAAATACAGTGAGGGGGTTTGATGCTATATGGGTGATTGTAGACAGGTTGTCTAAGTCTGCTCATTTCTTACCAATTAATATGACTTATCCAGTTCCAAAGTTGGCAGAAATCTACATCAAGACTATTGTGAAGTTGCATGGCGTTCCGCTTAGTATTGTGTCTGATAGAGATCCAAGATTCACCTCTGAATTTTGGAAGAGTTTGCAGGAAGCTTTGGGTTCTAAGTTGAGGTTGAGCTCCGCTTATCATCCGCAGACAGATGGTCAGACGGAGAGGACTATTCAGTCGTTAGAGGACTTGTTGAGGGCATGTGTTCTTGAGCAGGGAGGTTCATGGGATTCTCATCTTTCGTTGATAGAATTCACCTATAACAACAGTTTTCACTCTAGTATTGGTATGGCACCGTTTGAGGCATTGTATGGTCGGAGATGTAGGACTCCGTTGTGTTGGTATGAATCTGGGGAGAGTGCAGTGTTGGGGCCTGAGATTGTGCGAGAAACAACTGAGAAGGTAAAATTAATCCGTGAGAAGATGAAAGCGTCGCAGAGTCGACAAAAGAGCTATCATGATAAGAGAAGGAAGGATTTAGAGTTTCAGGCCGGTGATCATGTGTTTCTGAGAGTCACTCCGGTGACTGGTGTTGGGCGTGCCTTGAAATCTAAGAAGTTAACTCCCCGTTTCATTGGTCCGTATCAGATTACGGAGAGGGTGGGAAGTGTTGCATATAGGGTGGCTTTGCCGCCTAATCTTTCGAACTTGCATGACGTGTTTCACGTGTCACAACTTCGAAAGTATGTTCCGGACCCGTCTCATGTGATTCAGATGGACGAAGTAGAGGTACGGGATAATCTCACGGTTGAGACTATGCCTGTGCGGATTGAAGATAGAGAAGTAAAGATTCTGAGAGGGAAGGAAATTCCGTTGGTGAAGGTGGTGTGGTTGGGAGCTGCTGGTGAGAGTATGACTTGGGAGCTGGAGAGCAGGATGCGGGAAGCATATCCGGAGTTGTTTAATTCAGGTAATTTCGAGGACGAAATATTCCAAGTGGGGGAGAGTTGTAACGCCCCAAAATAATTTAATTATTTATTTAATTAAATTATTTAAGGCTTACAATATTTATTTAATTTAATTAAATAATTCAAGGTTTAATGTATTTATTTAATTTTAAATTATTAGGAGGTGTCGTCTCGAATTAGATGGTGCACGGAGCCCATGACCCACAAGTGAGCCCATGACCCATTGGATAGTCATAGGATTCGACTCACTATGGGTCTTGTGACTTAGTGGCATTTTTGTCTCAATTGTGAAAAGAAAGAAAGAAACGTAAAAGAGAGGAGAAGTGAGAAGAGAAAAGTTGCGAATAGAAGGAGAGAGGAAGAGGGAGAGGCGAAGCTCATAGAGAAGAGGAGGAGGCTCATTGGTGGTTCGCATTCTTCACTTGGAGCTTGGCTATCAAATTCGACTTCCATAAGGTTAGGGGGTCCTCTTTTTGTTCTTAATACTTATGCGAATTGGGAATTGCTTAGGGTTAGGGTCCTAGGTTAGTTTCCATGATTGAATTGTGTTGTTGTTGAGAAATTATAATATTGTGATGTTGTTGTTGAATTAATATGTTGAGAATTCTATGATTGATGTTGGAATTGGGACAATATGCGAATTGTAGACCAATTGTTTGAGTATATGTTTGTTGGTGATTATGTGGGGAAATTGGGAATTATGGTGACATTTTGATTATATTTATATATAGTAGTGTTTTGGTGATTTTAATTGATAATTAGAAGTGGAAAATTCTGTTTGGGAGCCCCTAGGCGCCTTGGGCGCCAATTTCATGTTGCTGAAAAATTCTGTGTTGCGCCTAGTCATGGGCGCCAGGTGCCCAGCAGTGTGCTGCGCCTGTTTCCAAAAATTCGGTTGCCCTGTGTTGCACTTCTGTGTTGCCATTCTGTGTTGCTGTCTCTGTTGCCTGTGTTGCCATCCAGTGTTCCTGTGCTGCTAGTTTTGGCGCACGTTGCTTGTGTCATGGGCGCCAAGGGCCCCAAAGTTCTGGTGATAGTTTTGTGAAAATTGTTTTCAGGTTTTTATACTTGGGTAAAATGGCTCATGAAAACTGATTTTGGTCAAGAAAGGAGTTGAGTTGCGTAATTTCACTAGGTGCCTAGTGCATGGGCGCCAAAATTAAAGTTCAGTTTTTGATAAAATTTTTATTGAGTTATCATGTCCTGAGCATTTGGCTCGTGTAAAATGAATTTCGAAGCAAAATGAGTTGTGTAGCATGTTGGCCTTAGGCGCCTAGTGCTTGGGCGCCATGTTGCTGCTGTTCCCTGGATGTTGCTTCTGGGCGCCAGCGCCTATGTGCGCGTGTTGCCTCTTGGGCGCCTAGCGCCTGTGCGCTGTTGCGCGCTTGTTCCCCTGGGCGCCTAGCGCCTGTGCGCTGTTGCGCGTGTTGCTCCTGGGCGCCAAGCGCCTATGCGCCTGTGCGCTGTTGCGTGTTGCCTCTCCTGGGCGCCAAGCGCCCATGCGCCAAGCGCTGTGTTGCCCCTGGGCGCCCAGCGCCCATGCGCCTGTTTCCAGAATGTCTAACATTTTTCCTAAACTGTTTTTAATATAACTTTTGACTCGGTTATCCAAATTCAACGGTTCAAAATGCGTTTTGAAGCTAATTTCAGTGCCTATCCAATAGTCTCAATTTTATGCAAAAATAATTTATTTTCACTGGCGTTTCTGGTTGATGGTGTTCAAGTGTCCAAATGGCTATTTTTACCCACTTTCCCTATGTTGTGTCAATGTCCTAAGCTGGTCTATTTGAATTGGTGTTGGTGTGAGTGGTGATGCTGAATTGGTGAGTGTGATAGGGTGAGATTGGTGAGCAGAGGCTACGGCCTAATTTTAATGTGGTGAGCTGATTAATATACAATGGTGAGATCATGAATTTTAAATGATGAATTGCTTGGACTTGGTGTGTTGTAATGCATTCCCATAGCATCTCATGGACATATGCATTATTGGTGAGCAGAGGCTACGGCCTAATTTTGATTTGGTGAGCAGAGGCTACGGCCTATTTGTATTGGTGACGGATCCGACATGCATGTACCCGTGGAGTTTGGGTTGCATTACATACATAATCATATATTATATAGTGCTGTTTGGAATTTAGTATGCTGATGCGAATGTTTCCTATTGTTATGAATTGGTGTGCCTGGTTTTCCTTTTCCTATGCAGTGCTTAATTCTCATATGTTATTAATTATGAAAAGAGACTCACCCTACTGCTTTTATGTTGCTTCTTATGTCGGCAACGTGCAGGTAATAGCGAGTGAAGGATTTCTTATGCCTTCGTCTGGTAGGAAGTGTCACGCTCTGATACGTAGCACCAGGGGGGGGGGTGTCCTTATGTTTATGCTTTATTTTCCTAAAACTGTTAGTTTTCATTGGTGATGTATTGGCTTTAATTTTGAACTGATTATTATTCCGCTGCTGATGGTGATTGGATTTAGTTGATGCGAACTAAACCTTTTCCTTATGGTGTTATGTATCTTGATTTTTATGAAGTAAGTGTAGCACTCACTTTAATTGTTTTCAAAAAAAAAAAAAAAAGACTCTGATTTTATTAAAAGTAAAGTTATTAGAAAAGGGGTGTTACAAACTGCGTCAACGGAAGGGCCAACTTAGAAAAACCTTCGATGAACCTTCTGTAGTAACCAGCCAACCCTAAGAAGCTTCTAATCTCCGTAGCCGACTTCGGACTCTCCCACTGCATCACAGCATCAACCTTAGATGGATCCACAGCAATACCACTACCAGAAATGATATGACCCAGAAAACTCACTTCTGACAACCAGAATTCATACTTAGACAACTTTGCATACAACCTCTTCTCTCTCAGGATCTCCGATACTAATCTCAAATGCTTCGCATGCTCTTCCTCCGACTTCGAATAAATCAGGATGTCGTCAATGAACACAACCACGAACCGATCCAAGTAAGTATGGAATATACGATTCATGTACTCCATAAATACACCCGGCGCGTTAGTGACACCGAACGGCATCACCGAATACTCATAATGCCCATACCGCGTCCTGAAAGCAGTCTTCTGAACATCTCCATCCTTCACCTTGATCTGATGATAACCTGATCTCTAATCAATCTTGCGGAACACTCGAGCACCCACTAACTGATCCGTCAAATCGTCTATCCTCGGCAGTGGATACTTGTTCTTAATGGTCACCTTATTCAGCTGCCTATAATCAACACACAACCTCATGCTTCCATCCTTCTTCTTCACCAGCAACACAGGAGCTCCCCACGGCGATACACTCGGCCTAACAAATTTCTTCTCAAGCAGATCTTCAAGTTGCTTCTTCAACTCAGACAATTTTGATGCAGACAGCCTGATTCTCTACGGACAGCGATGCCATCAATGAGAATAATTGAACTCCCTCCTTCGCTAAATTCCGCAACTGACTAGCAGATAACAAACCAGACTCTTCCTCTCCAAAGCTCACAGACTTGCGACGACAATCAATGCGAACATGGTTATGCTCCAACCAGTTCATGCCCAAAATTACATCTAATCCATTCAGCGGCAAACAAACAAAATCCACAACAAAGTCTCGGTCGAAGATCGACACGGGACACTGAGAACATACCAGAAAAGTGGTTACCGACCCCTTAGCTGGAGTGTCGACAACCATCTCTCCATTCATAGCAGATAATGCAAGATTCAACCTCTTACAACAATCAACAACAATAAAGCAATGAGTAGCACCAGTATCAATGATAGATTTTAAAGGAGTACCATTAATGAAGCACGTACCTCTAATAAGTCCATCATCTTCAGTAGGCTCTTCACCTGCCAAAGCCAACACCTTTCCACTGGACCTTTCTTTCTTCGGCTTCGGACACTGAGTACTAATGTGCCCCTATTCACCACAGTTGTAGCAGACCACTGCCTTGCTCTCACATTCGGCCACCACATGGCCGTCCTTCCCCCACTTGAAACACCTCTTCACGTCGCTTCTCCACATGACACTCTTGTGGCCAAGCTTGCCACACTTAAAACACACAATGCTAGCAAGGGCATCTCCCCCACTAGTCCTCTTGCCAGCACCAGCTCTCTTCTTACCCTTGCCCGCAGGGACCTCATACGGCTTACTAGGGCCTTGAAACTTGCTCCTCTTATCGTTCACAATCTTGTAGTGAGCATTACTATCCTCCTCAAAAATTCTGCAACTATCAATCAAGTCAGCAAAGACACGGATCTTCTGATATCCGATTGCTTTCTTGATCTCGGGCCTCAAACCATTCTCGAACTTGATACACTTGGAAAACTCAGCAGTAGCTCCAATGTAATACGGATAGAACTTAGCTAGCTCCACGAACTTAGCGGCATACTCCGATACGGACATACTCCCCTGTTTCAGCTCCAGAAACTCAATCTCTTTCTTCCCTCGGACATCTTCCGGATAATACTTACGGTTAGACTCTCTGCTGAACACTTCCCAGGTAATCTCTTCATTAGCAGTCTCCAACCTCTGCCTCGCCTCTAACCACCAATCATCAGCTTCCTCAGCTAGCATATGCGTACCATAGCGGACCTTCTGTGCTGGAGTACAATTCATCACTCGAAAAATCCTCTCCATTTCTTTCAACCAAGCTAAAGCACCATCGGGATCATACCTGCCCTTGAACGTGGGCGGATTCTCTCTCTGAAATGTCGCCAGACTGCGAGTCCCAGCATTCTCACCGGCATTCTGCTGATTCTCCACAGCCTGCGCCATAGCAGCTAGAGCAGCAGCAATTGCAGCATCGTTCCTCCCAGCCATTTCAACTCACTTGCTAAAAAACAAAGAACAGTTAGATATAACTGACAACACCCCATTGTCAATTGACACTACGACTGGACAACTTGGCCGGACAGACCGAACTTTTGCTCTGATACCACTAATGTAACACCCCTTTTCTACCAAGTAATTAATTAATAAAATCAGAGTTACAAAAAAATTCATTATTCCATACTTCGAAAAGAGATGTCACACATTCATTGATAACCAAAACGTCACATACGATATATAACACTATGTCAAAAATACATCACCACGCAGCGGAATAGTAATAAGTTTCAAAACATAAAACCATAACATCCTGAATGGACTCCAAACAAATAAAATGCAACAGCCAAAGTCTAGCATTCATCCCCCCTTGAGTGTTACATATCAAAGCAAAGGACACCGACTCAGACTAGCGAAGGTAGCTAAGCCTTCACTCGCGATCACCTGCACGTTAACGCATAGGGGTAACATTCAAACAGAAGGGGTGAGATATCTTCAATATAATAGCGTAAATGATAGGAAATATGCTAGAATATGACAACTATATCTACCACTACACTACACACATCGAATTATAAACACACGTCAAATTGTGAACACCACAATCAGTCAGCAAATGTCATGATAATGCATGAATGCAACCCACACCGACGGGCATATGCATGTGGTTCCAAATCACCGAACGTTTTGCCTGTAAATAGAGGTGTCACCAAAAATTGAGAGCTTTCACACCCGGCTCACCAATTTAGAAAAATTGAGCTTTCACACCCGGCTCACTAGTTTTAGAAAAATTGAGCTTTCACACCCAGCTCCAAGACCAAAGGCCTTCACCGAAATAAATGCGTATGCTGTATGCGACACCATGATTGCACACAGACAATCATCAGAAATTAGTCACAATGTGACACACCAAAAATCAATCACCGAATATCACCAAAATTGGGCTTTTACACCTAGCCCAACAACACCGAAACACCAAACTACCCGAAACAACGGAACACCAAGATTTGGAGCCTTCACACCTAGCTCAAACAACACCAATACTTGAGCCTTCACACCTAGCTCAAACAGCACCAAGACACCGAGATGACAATAATTTTCCAAAACATTTGAGACGCGATGATTTTTCCCAACACCGGAGACAACGACAATTTTCCAAAATATTTGGGACGACGACAATTTTCCAAAACAGCAACATTTAACGGCTAAGCCAACGGCTAACAATTTCCATAAAAATAGATCACTTTGCCTCAAATTAGAATATTCAGCTAGGCCTCTGAATAAGCTTTCCAAAACATTTTGAAACGTCTCAACCGGACTTCCGAGTCAAAAGATATGTCGAAAACAAAACAGGGGAAAACTGAGACACATCCTGAAAACGGCGCCCAGGAGCAGGGCGCCTAGCAGGCAACACGCAGAAACTGGCCAACAAACAGAAATTGCCGCCCTTGGTGCCCAGGCAGACCAGAACAGCACAAAAACGCAACATGGCACAGGATATGGCGCCCTTGGCGCCCAGACATAGGAAGACACCAACAACAACTATTCTGCCGCCCATGGCGCCCATGACACAGGAACCACAACAACAGCAACTCTGGCGCCCATGGCGCCCCTGACTCCGAACACAGCAGCAACAACAATCCTGGCGCCCATGGCGCCCCTGCGCCAAGACACAGCAACGCACACACGCACACTGGCACACGGTGCTCACACACAGGGCGCCAGAAACAGCAACACAGCGCCCAGCAATGGCGCCCAGCACCAGGGCTCCAAAAATAGCAGCTAGGACAATGGCGCCCATGGCGCCCTAGGGGTCAATATTTTCGTTATTTCACCAATTTGAATCACCAATTCTTAACCACCAATGTCAATTATCATGAATTGTCAATCACAACATCAAACAACAATTAATCGAACACTTAGCATGCAATTCGTGATAACAACAATGAACACCAATTTTTAGAATTACAACAATCACCAACAAGCCAATATTTCAATCAACATAGTCATGAGTCAACTACCATCAAACCAACATCAAAATGAAGCAAGAGGCATCATAGGACCTATTCCCACATAACCCCATCATGAAACCCTATCGTAAGGAAGAACCCCACACTTACCATATAGTAGGAGAACACTAATCATCTTGATCAAGTCACCAACAATAACCTCAGCAACACAGCTTCTTGCTTCTCCTTGAGCTCGCGAAATCCTCCTCTTCTTCTCTCTTGGATGTGCGCCAAATCCTCTTCTCCTTTCCTCTCTTCTATTCGCAACTCCTCTGTCTCTCTCTTTTCTCTTAGGGTTTTCGCTAATGACAAGCCAAACCCCAACCCTCATGTGACTAAGCGCCTAACTCATGGATATGGATCACGGGCTTTCCTCCAGCTTAAGCCCGATCACTAACACCATCTCCTAATATCCAATTATACACCTCTTAATCAAATGCTAATATAATTACTCCAACTGAAATAAATAATTGAATAAATGGATACCTAAATATTTAATTAAATAATTTAATTAAATATTTGGGCATTACACACGTAGTATTCTTTGAACTACGATTGATTGAAAGTATTAAATGAACCGCGAGAGTAATAAGGGGTCTCGATAGGACTCACTGAGATTTAATCTCACCCTTTATATGTTGGGCTTTTTACAGAGAAACAGGGAAAGCCAAAAGCTATGGAGCACGGTTAGTCGGTGCACCAATATGGAGGTTATGGATATTGCAGAGAAACAGGGAAAGCCAAAAGCTATGGAGCACAGTTATGCTTTAAGGTGTATTCTAGTATTTCTTCTACGGTTGAAATATTCTGGAACTACACACTCCAAGGTATTGGGTTGGGGGAAGGACCTTTGTGTTTAGTGTTGTTTAATTGTGAAATCAAGGCATGTTAGTTGTATTAACTGTTCATTTAGTAATAAAATGTGTTTCTAGATGGGCTAAGATTAATGATGATGATTTGCATGATTTGTTTGAACCTTGCTTGGATTTTTGACTAAGTTGTTGCCACTTTTACACTTACACCCTAGGCTTAGGTAGGATCTCAATCAGGTAGAAATGATTTGATGCTAAGGTTAGTCTAGGCCAACCAAGACTTTTTCAAATTCTAATTAAAAAAGAGGGGTAGCCACAAACTAAGTTTGGGGGTAACATACAAATGTATTAGGGTTGTTTGCGTAAAGAAAATTGATCAGTGAACTAAGTCAAAGACTTATGTAAAAAAAGAGACTTTTAGTGCAGTTGATTAATGGAGAAGCTTCTACCCCATTGAGGTCATAGGTTACTAGGGAAATGCTAGCACAATAAAACCCTTTTGAGACTGATTGGCTACTGGGAAAGTGTAGCATTAGATAAAAAAGAGAAACAAAGAATGAAATGTGCACTGACCAAATAACTAGAGCCCATGACCTATCATTGAAAACCCCCCCATTCTTGAACTATAATTGTATAATCTCCCCTTCTTTTTCAAAGCTCTTTGGCAAAGTCAAAAGAAAGACACTCTTTCGAAGGCTAGGCGAAATTTTGAAACAAGGTGGGAACTGAACTAAGCCAAGTAGTCACACACTCACATTGAGAAATTATCAATTGTGGAATTTTTGAAAATCCCCGTGTGTATTTGAGTTTGTATTCTGAAAGTAAAGCCCATTTAGAGCATGTTTGAAAATTCTGGTGAGAAAATGTTGTGCGATTGATTAAGCCTTTATGTTTGTGTTTTTAGTTCTTTGTCAAGTGTTATTGCTTGAGGACAAACAACGGTTTATGTTTGGGGAGTGTGATAACTCTTATTTATAAGAGTTATTTATATATTAATGGATTAAATCATTGTTTGTTCTAGAGTAATATTTTGTTATTTAATGCTAGCTAAGGGTAAATTCTAGTTTGTATTGAATGAGCACTTGGGTGCTCTATTTTTGTGCCTTTATGTGTTTTCTAGTGTGCTGCAGCTCCTGGATGCTATAGTATTGGTGTTTTTGCGAAAAATGAGAGACAAAGCGTTAGGACACAATTATGTGCCTATTTCAGTGCCTGATGTGTGTTAGAAAGGACAGACACGTCCAGTGCGGAGACCCGTGTTTTATAATTTTGAATATTCCCTCTTTTCATGGACACTTGTTCTTATGGGCACACTACAAGACAAGGGGTGACAACTTTAGGGTTTTTGTTGGATCCTACAACCCTAGTACTATTTAAGGCATTTATTATTCTTCATTGAAGACATGACTTTCTTGCTCCATTTTTGTGTTCCAACCACATTTACTCACCAGATAGGAAATTTTGCACAACAGTGATCATAACAGTGTTGCAGCATCACCTGAGCCGACTTATTCAGAGTGTTGGTCCTTTATTCCAATCTCTCTAACTCATCAAAGTTCGAGACTTTGCACTATATTCCCTTTTTCGCATTTCTACTATGGTAATTTCAGTAGTATGGCTTTAGGTCTTACATCTATGCTTTCTTTCATGTATTTGCTGATCGCTATGAGCATAAATTTTGTACTTGGAATGCTTATATGTAACATATTTTAAATGGTTTCAGTTTGATGTTTATGTTTTAGCACTTTTAATCCATGTGTTGTGTGTTAATATTTCCAAACTTGTATTAGAAACGGCTAGCTAAAATGGGTACACGCTTATAATTATTGAAAGGGATTATAAGCTAACTTCAAGGATTAATATGGATAGTAATTATTAAAGGATACTTTAATGATTCTTGTTTAAACCCAGACATCGGAGAACAGAATCCATAGGGTGATACTGTTGGTGCGTAATAGCCAGGGTGAACTTAATTAGAGCTTAGACAAAAGTCTTTTTAATGAAGCCTTGTCGAAAAGTGACTGAAAGGCATGTACTAGATGCTACAGCGCATAGATGCTACAACATCTAATTTAGCGTTAAACCATTATTAAGAAGTTGCATAGTGAAAAACATTCAAACTTGTTCTCACTCTGAAATTCCAAAACCATTTACTTTATTACTGTTGATGATAATATTGGGTTCCAAAACTTGTTGTTTTGTAGTGTAGTTGGAGCAAATTTCGGATTATGATTATTGGTGCCAACATAGATGTAATAATGTAACACCCAAAGTAATCTTTGATTACTTTAAGTAGAAAACCATTTACTTGACAATGATGTGCATGTTTGTTGGTGCTTAGTGAGAACAAAAACCCACTCACACACTCCCTCTCATTTTCAGTTTTAAAGAAATAAACATAGAGAGTGTGAGAGAGGAGAAAGGGTTACGAGAGAGTGAGAAGAGAAAGTGGAGAGAATAACAAAAATTGCAAAGCTCTCATTCACCACCATTCAACCTCAACTTGTAGAACAACTACAATTTTACTTCACCATCATCACAACCTTCGATTTGGGTTTAGTTAGATACCATAAATTCTTGAATTTCATCATCTCTTCCATCTTAGTCTTCTTTTTGGCTTGCATGTGGACTTCAATCATCAAAACCTTCAAATTTAATCTTGTATGTGAGTTTAGCTACTAGGTTCTCACCCTTTGGAGCTCTCATTGGGGTAGAAAACACTCAAGTCTAGATTTGGAAGCTCACATTGTGGTTAGGAGTTCATCTTGAAACGTGGGTGCTTTGGGGTTTCATTGTTGCTAGGAAGTTGACTTTGAAGTTGCATGTAAGTGGTTGGAGCTAGAATGGAGCTGGGGTTTGTTTCATGTTAGATTGGAGCATAGCTTGTGGGGTTTTAGAAAAAGAATCGAGTTCTTAGAGGTGGTGGGTTCTGTTTTGAAGAGCTAGGGAGTTGTAGAGAACATTGTTGGTAATTTGTATGCTCAACCTTGTGATTGGTGTTGATTGCTTGGAGTTACAAGTGAGTTCTTCTTTCCTAATATCTGGATTTTGCATATGTTAGGGTTTGTTTTTATAAGTAAAGTGGTACCGAAGTATTAAATGGTACGCCACTTAAGATGCTATGGATTGTCAAGACCTTAACTTTCATGATAATGCTCAATGTGATTGTGATTTGGTTCCCAATTTGATTGTTATGTTTGAGTTGAAGTTTTAATAAGTTGAAATATCTCAAGTTATGTTTGGAATGATGAATTATGTCTGTTTTGATATTGTGAGGGTGATTGGGAAAGGTTGGAGCTTAATAGGATTTAAGAACTAAATGAAAAACTACAAAACAGGGTACTGCTGGAAGGACATAGGCCGTGTCCAAAAGACACGGGTACCCGTGTCCAAAACTGTGCCTTGCAATTTTTTTTGATAACAGGGTCACGGTCCGTGTTCCATTGACATGGGTGCCTGGGTCCGTGTCCCTATCATAGGTATTACAAATAGTTATTGTTTGGATTCATTTTAAATTAGTTTGAGATGCTTGATGATACTATGATATAGTTCCATATAGTTTTGATTGTTGCTTTCGAAAACGAGTGTGACGAACTATGTTGTACGTATATAAGTACATATGTATATAAATGGAAAGTAATTGCATAAGACACCATGGGGATGACGATCCCGAGTTAATAGCATACTTGGTGGAAGGAAGTCATGAGCCCGAAGCCAAGGCCTAAGACATGTTTACTCAGCAATAGCTATTGTTGGGTGGGTTCTCCGTGGAAATTGTGTAGTAATTTCTCGGGCTATGCTAAGAGAAAGAGAAAAGATAAGTAAAACACCGAGAATTATAAGGTGAGGGGTCGCGAAAGAACTCAGTGAAATTGTATCTCACTGTTTATATTGTGGTGTTTTCAGATTGACAGGGTAAGACAAGCAAATCGAGGAGAAGTAGCTATGGATGTGGTTGCTTAACTTTAAAGGGTTCCTTAGGGATCGAGTTTATATTTGCTTAGTCCTCCCTAGTTAGATGTAATCTATACTTATATATATATATATATATATATACCTTGAGATTATTGTAATGGAAAGTATTGTACCATGTTAACCGTCTTTTGGATTTGGATTAAGATTAGTCTTTTGACTCATGTACATTTAATTCAGATATTACTTGATAGCTAGCCAATGGGTTTTTACGCCGTTTGGAAGTTTAAAAAGGGATGGATTAATTTTGTCTAGTCTAGAAATTCAAATCCATAAGCGCTTACAACTCTGTTTTTACTTAAATGGTTAACATTCTAGACTTTATGACGTTTAAAATTTAGGATGTTACAAATCATATCTCCAATTGCCATTCATTTACTTAAATGGTTAACATTCTAGACTTTACCATGTTTCATAAAAAAATGTGTAGACTGAAATAAACTTTTGAATGTTTAATTAGTTATTTCATAAAGCCAAATATGAAATGTAGTTATTTATTGGGTAGCAGTAACTAACAACAAAGTTATTTATACATATTGGTTTAAATATAGTTTTATAAAATAAGAAATTAGAGATAAATGAAGAACTTCTCAAACTATCCTACGACACACGAGACATGTGTTAGACATGTTTATCCTGCTTATAATGCAACTTTCATGATAAATATGAGAACACGAGTTGGGCAAACCAATTGCTTTCGACCTAGATGAAAGCTCTATAAGGTATATGAAATATATCATAGAATCATAGTTTGGTCCTCCTTCTTCAATAGTAATTTTTTCAAGAATTTGAAAGGAACGTTGGTTTCCAAGGTTTCCTCCTACCAAACTTGCATTCTTGTTGTTGTTGTTGTTGTTGTTGTTGTTGTTGTTGTTGTTGTTGTTGTTGTTGTTGTTGTTGTTGTTGTTGTTGTTGTTGTTGTTGTTGTTGTTGTTGTTGTTGTTGTTGTTGTTGTTGTTGTTGTTGTTGTTGTTGTTGTTGTTGTTGTTGTTGTTGTTGTTGTTGTTGTTGTTGTTGTTGTTGTTGTTGTTGTTGTTGTTGTTGTTGTTGTTGTTGTTGTTGTTGTTGTTGTTGTTGTTGTTGTTGTTGTTGTTGTTGTTGTTGTTGTTGTTGTTGTTGTTGTTGTTGTTGTTGTTGTTGTTGTTGTTGTTGTTGTTGTTGTTGTTGTTGTTGTTGTTGTTGTTGTTGTTGTTGTTGTTGTTGTTGTTGTTGTTGTTGTTACATAAGAATAATCATTCTGACGCGAATCCTAAACATTATTTCTGATAGAAATTGGCGATGTATAATGTTTTTTTTGTCTGCTTTTGGTCATCGAATTATAACAATATATTGAATTCTCTTTCAAAAGTGACATCCTTGGTGATCCATCACCTCCCTTGATAAAGAAAACCCAAAATACAAACTGAAATAAGAATAATCATGAGATATACTATAACCTAGGTTGAATAAGAAAACATGCGCATGAGATTGTAGTGATATGCTAATTGTTCGATACATGATTAAGTGGGCCAAAATATTCAAAAGTAATCTTGACATCTTTTATTTTAGTCAATTTGGATATACCATATAAAACCAAATAATAACAGGAACATGTAGTCAATGATTGCAAAAAAGTGGCTTCTCATCAACATAAATTTTTCACAACTTTCCAACATACATATGGTAAATGATTTTTCATCAATATTGTAACTTAGAATCTATGGAGATCATATTAACACATATAAATAGTGGTGAGATCTTGTTAAAGTTTTCAAGTGCCAAGTTTATTGCATAGTGAATTTTATTCATGAATATTCAAATAAGTTTACTGATGAAGATAATTATATCCAACAAACACCAAGTTAAATGACCTACCCACAACATCCCATTCACATGTTACATATATTAAAATAAAAATATTTAGCAATTGAGTTTTTTCAATCTTTTCCATGTGTCAATGAGCCATTGTAAAATGCACAAGCACATTAATGATATATAGAAATTATTGGAAAAAGTGAACAAGTACATTATAACTAGATAAGAAATTTTGCTCAGTTAAGCATTTTTTTTTTTCATATTTGGCTTTATGAAATATTCAAAACATTATTTCAATCTACACATTTTTTTATGCTATGTTGACACCACAACTTCTACCAATAATCATAATCCGAAATTCGTTCCAACTACACTTATTGCACATACACGCTCTTCATTATAGTCTTATTTGTTGTTAAATCCAAAAGACTCAGAAACAAACCTTATGTATCTAACATCCCAAAGTAATTATTTTGAACACTTTGATGATTGTGTAATTTAATTAATTGATTGATTGTTGATTGCATAATTATGAAATTGGTGTGAATTGTTTGTTGGTTTCCAAATGGATTATTTGATTGAATTGGGGTTAATTAAGGAAATAGAGGAAGTTAAGGGTATTTCAGAAATTTCCCATAGCCAACACTCACTAACACCCACTCACGCTCACTAAAACTCACTTAAAACATCAGCTGGTCCCAACAACAAACACACACACCCATTTTAGATTTTTTAAAAAGGCAAACACAAGAAGTGAGAAAGAGAGAGAGGAAGAAGAAGGGAAACTCACAAACAATCACTCCAATTTGAAAAACCTTCTGAACAATTACTCATCACTATCACATTTGTATAGTTGAGATCTTAAAACTCAACTAGTCGTCTTCTTCCCCTCCATTTTCCCCTTTTTCGCAACCATTTGGGCTTGGAGGAGGTGAGACCAAATTCTGAGGTTTCAACTTGCATGTGTGATTTGGAGCTACATTATAGTGGATTTCCACCAACATTGTTGATTAGAACAATCAACTAGAAGATTTGAGGGCTGCGGTCAAAAGTTGAGGTCCTAGGAGCTGTTTTTGGTGTTGTCAACTTCTCCTCATTGCTTGCATTTCAAAATTTCAGCACAAGCTGTGAGTTCCTCACTTAAATTGTTATTTTTCAAATTTGCATGTTGGTTCTATGTGGGGATTCTGAGTTGTATCACTTGCATGTGCTCGGAATTTTGTTTGGAATTTCTGAAATGGTGTTTGATGTGATGAAATGATAAGACAACTCTTTTTCTTTGAAACATTTATGTTCAATAGTTGTGTTGTTAAAATTTTAGCTAATCTTGATATGGCACGGACCGGGTCCCAGCAGCACGGATCAGGCCTGACCTTCTGTCACCGTTTACCAAACTACGTCAAAACCATTCCGAATTGATGCCAATGCTTCCCTAGTCCTATTCGTACCCTAATATATGATTGTATCCATTGAAATTGATTGTTTTGACCTATTTTTAGTTTCACCTAAATGTTTACGAGGTTCAAGGATTATGTGTATCGTCGAATATATTTACACCGAGTGAGGATAATTAAAAAGGATAACAAAATGCATAATATACGAGGGGGATGACGATCCCAAGAGATTAAAATCACACTTGTTGGCGGGAAGTCATGAACCCATAAGCCAAGGCCTAGCATTACTTGGTGTAGCTATTCGAGGTTGGTTCTCCGTTGAGATTGAGAAAGTTAATCTCTTGGGTTGTGCTAAGAGGAAAAGAGGAAAGAGGTAAAAAGAGGAAAACGAGGAAAAGAGGATAAGAGGTTAAGAGGATCGATAGACATAAGGAAACACCGAGAGGAATTGTGAGGGGTCTCGGAGGAACTCATTGAGATTTTTAATCTCACTATTTTATTTGTGGTGTTTTCAGATGTACATGGAAAAGCAAAGCAGACCGAGGAGAAGTAGTTGCTGATGTAGCTGCTTATTTTATCGAGGGATCCTTTTGGATCGAATTATCTTATGTTTTCTTAACTTTCCCTAGTCA
This sequence comes from Astragalus membranaceus, assembly GCA_039519185.1. NCBI lineage: Eukaryota > Viridiplantae > Streptophyta > Magnoliopsida > Fabales > Fabaceae > Astragalus > Astragalus membranaceus. The sequence continues at coordinate 122,944,741 of CM076848.1, read as the reverse complement.
TGTTTATGTTGTACCCCTTAGACTGGATCTTTGATATTATAATCAAAGTTAGTGTGTAATGTAAACCCTACTTAAAGTTTGGACACCGACTGTTTATTGACTGTAAGGATCTAATTTCCGTTATGTAGCTTATGCGAATTTTGGATAGTTTTCTCTCAAGGAACCCTACTGAGGAGGTTTATTCCCTCAAAGTTTTATATTAGTCCAAACTTTTAATTGAGTTTGCATCTCTGATTGTATTATTTGTTGGCGGTCTTTATTTTCGCTACGGTTGAAATTAAGGTGTTACATTTATGGTATCAGAGCAGTTCGACCTAGTCGGGCTTAGAGTAGTTTAGGGTTGAGTGTGATTCCTTGTTACCTCTGTTATATTTCTTCTTATTATGCTAAGAGATATTGAGCCTGATAAACTCAATACTTGTTGCATTGTATGCAGAATTATGGCAGGACGACCCTGTAACACCCCGATTTTCGTGCATTGTGGTTTTTTTAGTATGTGCTTGTTTTATGAATTATTTTGAATTGGTAAAATCAAATTATGGTAATGTATTGTGTATTTTAGTTATTAAAACTAGTTGAAATATCATTTAAATGTATTTTTATATGCTATTGATAATATATGATTGTTATTATATATTTATTTTATTTGTATAATTATTAGTAATTTAGATGTTATTTATTTTAAAAATTATTCTTTGGCTTTTGAGGTGCTAAAACAATAGTTGTAGTGAAAATGGGTTTTTTTTTAAAATGAGTTAAAATGGATTTTGGGTTTTCCTACACGCGTACCCCCCTCTTGTCTACTAAACGCACCCCTCCTCTATATTAGGTACTCAAGCCCATGCGAAACACTCCAGCCCAACACACGAACCATTGGATAAGAGTCGACCCGCCTTTTCTTCTTCTTCCTGACGCTGTAACACGCACAGCAGCAAGAAACCACGTCGTCGGATGCTCAGTAACTCGTTATTCATTGGGTCACTATTGGAATACGCTTCGATATCAGGTACGGGGGAAATAGTTTCTATTCTATATGGGGAATATGGGATAGGATTAAGATAGTTTTGATTATCTCTATCCATATTTTGCCTATGTTCATTATTTATTATTAATTTATTACTTATGTTATTTATTCAATTTGGATGATTGTAATTATTCAGAATGACTTTAATGATTTAAACGGTTTGTAAATTATTTGATTATTTGATTTGGATGACTGTAACCAAATGATCGGGATGACTATAACTAAATTATTTGGATGACTGTAATTTTATTATTTGGATGGTTGTAGTCAATAGGTCGAGTTTATTGGCTGATTATAATATGAGTAGATTGGTAAATCACTTAGTTATAAAAGTGGTAGGATGAGCTAGTGTCTAATGTGTTAATAGACTAGAATGACAGGTAATTCAAAATAATAAGAAGTTCTTGTTGTTTGAGACTTAGACAAAAATCTTAGAATAGATTGATGTAACCAGGACCAACTTGGAATCGCTAAGGTTATTACATGACTTGACGTTCGTGTTCGTGGTGATTGCTGGTTGTCTTTATGGGTATTGTTATCGGAGACTTGTCGCACAATGGGCAAGTTATCATTCGTCGATGATTAGCAAACTGGTTCGTGTTGAAGAATCTTGTGGCAGCATGGGCAAGAACTCGTCGCAGTATGGGCGAGCCGTACTTCAATAGTTGAAATTGTATAGGAGGAACCTTATCGCAGTATGGGTGAGCCGTACCTCAAAGGATGGTGATGATGATAGGTATTGTTGTTGTTGTTGTTGACTGTTGTTGTTGTTGTTGTTGTTGTTGTCATCGTCGTTCTCGTTGTGCGATATCGCGTCTGATTAGGTCCATTGTGTGTCCATCTTGTTGTTGTTGTGGTGGTGGTGGTGGTCGTTGTTGTTGTTAGTAGGGAATTATCCGAAAAGGTATCCTGGTCCTCATAGTCCTCTCTTGGGTGTTCTTCAGGGCATTATCGGGCAAGGTATCCCGTTCGAGTCTCTCGGTCCTGTCGTTCTTGTAGGGAATTATCGGGCAAGGTATCCCGTTCGGGAAAGGTATCCCGGTCCTCATAGTCCTCTTCCTGCTATTCTTCTAGGGAGTTATCGGGCAAGGTATCCCGTTCGGGCAAGGTATCTCGGTCCTATTGATGTTGTTCTTTGTAGGGCGTTATCGGGCAAGGTATCCCGTTCAGGCAAGGTATCCGGGTCCTATTGTTGTTGTTCGTCGTAGGGCATTATCGGGCAAGGTATCCCGGTCCTATTTTTGTTGTTGATGATGATTGTAAGGCAGGATCTGGCAAGGTATCCTGATCCTGTTGTAGTTGTTGTTGTTGCTACTTGTAGTCCTAGGACCGTACGTGAGATCACGACACTAGGATTAGATGAAGATTAGTTAATGATTGTTTGTGCATTCGTGTTATGAAAGGTGTGTCCATTACTGTTTATTGTTTCCTTGTTTTGTGGTAGTCTTGCTGTTTTAGTTTCGGTCTTATATTCCTTATATGGTTTGGACGCTCTTTCTCACCTGTGCACCATTTTTTTTAGATTGAATTCCAGATGTCGTTGGAGTGGCCTTCTACGATCGTGCATCGGTGGGGATGTGATCACTACGGATCACCCAGCAACTTGCAAAATGATACTACACATTGATGTCACCTTCTTCTTATTTAAGTAATTAAAGGTTTATTGCTCTGATCATGTGACAACAGGATTTGGGTTGTATTTTCAATGTTATATTTAAAATCAAGCTTATAACCGTATTGAAAGAAATGCTTCAATGTTTTAGTCTTTAATATTATTATGATCGTTTATATATGATTTAAAGAGTTGGACGACATCTTTTACTCGCGAAAACCATTTCAAAAAATGAATTGTTAGTTTTATTTGAAAAACAAATTTACTCATTTTTCGTACTTTTTCACTTATAAATACTTTTGGGGTAAAGGGGACCAGGGTAAAGGGTGTCAAAAAATGAGATTGGCCACTCACATGCTGAAAGGGGAGGCTGATATTTGGTTGACTAATGCCCAGACTATGATGGTGACTCAAGGAACTCCCGAAGCTTGGGAGAATTTCCGTAGGATGTTCTTGGAACAGTTCTTTCATACTGCTATGAAGACAGAAAAGGAGAATGATTTTTTTGACTTTAACTCAAGGCAATTTGACTGTGGGGAAGTACACTTCCAAGTTGAAGAGTTGTATCAATTCTTTGGATTGGCGGGTTATGCTCCTAATGACCAATGGAAGTCCCAACGGTACAAGTTTGGACTGAGAGAAGACATTGCCCAGAGTTTGAGTTCTTTTGCTAACACCAGCTATGCATCTTTGGTTCACCAAGCACATATAGCAGAAGGGGATTTGTGTAACACCCCGGTATTTCTTTAACAAAGAAATACCTAAATATACAATTTGGTATATATCAGAGTATAAAAATTCCTGTTTAGATATACATCTTTACAAGAAACAGTGGAAACTATAAATATAACACTGTACAATTTCGAGTCATAAGACCGAATACAGAGACAGCTACAGCAGAACATGAACAACTTTAAACGAATCAGTTTTCAAGCTTCTCCTCGAACTCGGCAACTAACCATGCCGCCTGCTGTCCTTACTTTCTGCTCTCTGTAAAAAAACAACAAATATGGATTGGGTGAGATAACATTATCTCAGTGAGCTCTACCGTGCCCCCTCACCACACTCGGTTTAATTATAAAACCGTTATAATCATACTTCAAGACGCAATGTCAAGTCACTTATCGAAATACCGACTGTGCAACAAACTCACGAATCCCGGTAAATCGTGTTCTTAATTTATTTATCGAAACGCCGACTGTGCAACAATTCACGAATCCCTGCGAGTCGTATTCTTGTATTATTAATCGAAACGCCGACTGTGCAACAACCACTAATCCCGGCGAATCGTGCATTTAACTTATTAATCGAAACGCCGACTGTGCAACAACCACTAATCCCGGCGAATCGTGAACTGGACTTAACATGATCCGGCTGCACAACAATCTGCTAATCCCGGTAACCATGTGTCTAACTTAGCACAAACCGGCTGCACAACGCCTGCTAATCCCGGTAACCCACGAATTGACCACGCCAAGACGTATACAGGGCCTAAGGTGAGGGCTCATGACTTCCCTTCCTAGTATGCTACTTGTCGGGTCGTCACCCAACGCGATACATATGACAATACATTTCAAATCTCGAGAGTTAGATAATTTATATCTTTTCGATCACCAAAGGATCAGTCACATAATAGTTGGATAAACAATATCCATATCGATCTATAACCCGTTTAGATGAATTCGATAGTTAGACATCCGGCGTTATAATCATACACAATGACATATATAGTTATATATATATATATATATATATATATATATATTTAGTCAATCCATCATTCGGTGTACCCACACGTATACTAGGGTTTCGGTTTTTAATCAAATAGGCTTCCAAAGCTCTTTTTCAAAACCTTGAGTTGAACAAATTCAAAATAAGGTTTTCAATAAGGCAATATCCTTAAAATTGGTTGGGAAGAAGATTAGAAGTGATTTGGGATCGAAAGGAGCGACGAAATGAGAAATCGTAGTTCGGTAACAGAAGCTCACGCACGGTCCGTGCCCAGGGGCGCACGACCCGTGCGTTATGCACTAAAATTTATACAGCCAACCCGAAGCTCACACACGATCCGTGGCCTGGGGCGCACGACTCGTGTGTGATGTTTTATTCCTTAATTCAGTCAATTGCGAAGCAGACGCACGGTCCGTGCCCAGGGGTGCACGACTCGTGCGGTCTGTTCTGTTTCTCTATTTTCCAATCCGATTCTCATTCCGCTTTTTCGTTTCTCGCCCAAATTGAATTCCGATCGTAATCCAACCTGAAAAGAGATTTAATATACCACATTGCAGACTATATTCCAGTGAAAGCGTTTAAATCACAATTTCGTAAATTGTTCAACATTTCAATAAAAACCGTAAAAACACGATATTGCTCGAAAACGGTTTTCGGTTCCAAAATCTTTCGAAAACAGGATAAATGCCTTATGACTCAAAACCGACATATTTTTAGGACACACAAAAACATCCCTATCCGTGAGTAGAACTCACCCGGTTGATGATCTCGCGAGAATTCACGCTGGAGCACGAGCGATCGGACGGTAATCAATCGAACAATCCTCATAGTCACGAGCACGCTCCGAATGCCTCCGTATCTGAATTCGGAAACCAATACCCTTCTCGCGACTTACTTGATTACCTGTAACATCCTCAAAATAATTAGACGAATTATTTGGATGTTAACCCAATAAGAATAATTTAGTACTTAACTGATAAATTTACTGAGTGCTAAAATTATTTAATGGATGTCATTAGATCGTTAACCAGATAATACGGATCAAGGAAGTTCTGGAATCGAATTAAGGGATTAGGATCAAAATGGTAATTGGACCACGCTACCACTTATTTATTAATTAAATGTGTGTGTGTGTGTTGAATAAGAAAATAAAAGAAAGAAGAGAAAGGAAAAGAGAGAAAGAAGCGTGAGCAGAGAAGAAAGAAGAGAAAAGGGGAAAGGAAGAGAAAAGGAGAAAAGAAGAGAAAGAGAAGAAGAAGAAGAAGAAGAGGAGCTCCACCCATCATCCCAAACTATCATCTTCATCATCATCTTTGCTTCCCCTCCCACCATTCCAAGCTAGGTAAGCTAAGGTTCCATTTTCCTCTCCCTTTTAGCATTTCGTTTTCTTAGGGTTTTGTGGGGGGAATCCGAATTTGAGTTGATTTTGATGGTTAAATCGTGTCTAGCAGCAAGCCCAACAACGATTGTAAGCGGATTGAAGCTAAATTCGAAGTTTGGAGCGGATTGGAGATCCTAGGGTTCGATTGGGGATTTTTGATGTCTCGGGGATTTCGGCTCGATATCGGTTCACGCTTCGAGGGTGAGTTTTACTCACGCTTAGGTTTATTCTGTTTTGGTATGATTTGTTGCGTCGGTTGATTTCGAGAAATTTGAGTCAAAAACCGTTATTTCGAAAAATAGCGCTTTGGGTAAAATCCGTTTAGATTGAGTTTTTGATTGGATTGATTGATTGTGTGGTTTGTATTGGGTCTACTGTATTGGTTGTGAAATCTGTTTTTGATCGGAACGAGGATCGGAATTGAGCGGAATAGCGGTTTTCGCGCGAAACCGCCAAAATTCTGCAGCATCAGGTCTCCATCGCGTCGCGACCTCCCTCCTTCGCGTCGCGACCATGCCTCAATTTGCAACGAAAATGTTTCTGTCTTTCTTCGCGTCGCGACGGTTTCGTATCGCGTCGCGACGCTTTGCAGATTTTCAACAGTTTTTCACTGATTTTGTTTTCGCGATAACTTTTGATCCGGGAACCCGATTGAGGTGTTCTAAGATGCGTTGGAAAGCTTATTCAGAGGCCTAACTGAATATTCTATTTTTAAGGCAAAATGAACTGTTTTTGATATTGAAAATTGTGTTGAAAAGTGGTCAGCTAGAGTACGAGTGTGAACCTGGATTTTTAATTTAAGTGCGAATTAAATGTTAAAAGATACGGTCCACCGGGAGTAGCGTTCGCGCAGTCGGTGTGATGCTAAAAGTTAAAAGATACGGTCCACCGGGAGTAGCGTTCGCGCAGTCGGTGTGACGTTAAATGTTAAAGGATGCGATCCACCGGGAGTAGCGTTCGCGCAGTCGGTGTCGTGTTAACGGTTATGCGGTACGATTCACCGGGAGTAGCATTCGTGCAGTCGGTGGTACGTAAAAAGGTCTTATAACGCGGTTCATCGGGAGTAGCGTTCGCGCAGTCGGTGTTGTAATAAAAGTTAAACGATACGGGTCACCGGGAGTAGCGTTCGCGCAGTCGGTGTCGTATCAAAGGTCATGTGACTCGAGTCACCGGGAGTAGCGTTCGCGCAGTCGGTGTCGTACTGAGTTATAGCAGGTTCGCCGGGAGTAGCGTTCGCGCAGTCGGTGGAATGCTATGTGTAAACAATGCGGTTCATCGGGAGTAGCGTTCGCGCAGTCGGTGCCGTGTTGAGTTAAACAGAATTTCATAATTGAACCAAGAGTGTGGTTAGGGGTCTCGGTAGAACTCACTGAGATTGTATCTCATTGTTTATATGTTGATGTTTTACAGAGAAACAGGGAATGCGGAGATCGAAGAGGCACGAGTAGACGATTACTCGGGAGGATACCGAAGATTTAGCTGTTATGTTTAAGCTTATGTTCTTTTCCTTGTTGTCTATGTATTATGACACCATAACATTAGTGTTATGTTTATCTTTCATTCCGCTTTCTTGTATGACTCTGACTACCATAGTTGCTGACAGTTTATGGTCTGAGCACCGTATGGTCTTATTTGTATATGAGACGGTTATGTTATATTTCAGCAAAAATTTTATTGTGGTATTCAGTGTCTAAGCAGGAATTTTTATCTCTGATGTTTATTGTTGTGCACTCGGGTGTTTTTATTAAATAAATATACCGGGGTGTTACAGTTGGTATCAGAGCGGTTCGACCTAGTCGGACTTAGCTTTTAGAGTCTTTGCTTTCTCCAGTCGTGATTTTCTTAGTATGCTATTAGACATTGAGCTTGATCAACTTAATACTTTGTGCATATTTCGCAGAATCATGGCTAGAAGAGGTAGAGGCGTTCCTCCTCCTGTTGATCCACAATTTGAATGGATGCAAAATGTTATTGAGAATCAACAAAAGATGATGCAGGATATGTTGCAAATGCAGCACGACCAGATGGCTCTGCAGCAGCCCAATGTTCAACCTCATCAAGAAGATCCTAACCGGACATATTTCCGATTTCAAAAGATGAAGCCCCCGACTTACAAGGGTGGACCAGATCCAATGACTGCTTATTATTGGATTGATGCAATGGAGAAAATTTTTCAGACCTTGCAATGCGGGGAAGAAGAAAAAGTAATATGTGCGGCAAATGTGCTCAATGAAGATGCCCACACCTGGTGGTGTAATGCAAGGCAAATGATGGAACTCCAAGGAACTCCCCTCATTTGGGACAACTTCAAGGAATTGTTTCTGAAGCAATATTTCCCTTCGGTGAAGAAGCTAAGCAAGCAAGCAGAGTTTGTGAATCTCAAACAAGGTGATTTGTCAGTTGGGGAATATGCTGCGAAATTTGAAAGACTGTCTCAGTTCTATGAGTTGGGGAGGTATGCCCCAAATAATATGTGGAAGATGCAAATGTTCAAAGAAGGTCTCCGAGCTGATGTAAGTCAAGGGCTCAGTTCTTACACTCTGGTTAATTATCCTGCCTTAGTGCAACAAGCATATGTTGCTGAGGAGGATCTGAGGAAAATGTACGCTGAAAGAAAGGATTATTGGAAAGGTAAGAAGAAGATGGCTGAATCTTCTAGTCCAGGCAGACAATTCAATGAGGACGACCATAAAGGGAATCAGGTGCAACCGTTCAATTCATCGAAGTTTAGAAATTGTACAGAGTGTGGAAGACATCACGGCGGTGATTGTCAGCAAAGGCCTATTAGGTGCTATCATTGTAATGAAGAGGGCCACTATGCAAACGAGTGCCCAGCGAGGAAGAGTTTCAAAGAATCACCAGATGCTCCTAGGCAGGGGCGAGTCAACACTTTGAATGCTCAGACTGTCACATCTAATGACAACCTGCTGAGAGGTATGAAATCTCTTTTCAATAACTCTGTTACTGTGTTTTAGGATTTGATTGCAACCCATTGTCTTATAGATCAAGCATAGTGTCAAAATTATCTACTTGTCATAGGAGACAGAAATTTGGTGGTATAATCTATTTGTTTGCATATGGGGAGTATGAACATCTTTCCGTGTTTAGGATTGTCGTCTATCCAACGAGTGAATGAATTTCTGTATGTTATAAAGGATGGAGTTTCTTCCGTACTTCCATAATGAGAGGTAGAATTCTCAATAGCATGGATTCCGATTATCGGGTCAATCCGTATTGTTCCTTGTCAAATGTTTCCCTTATAAGTAGAGGAATTGAAATCCTAACTTAAAGAGTGGATAACAAAGAAGTTCATTCGACCGAGTGCGTCTCCGTGGGATGTTCCAGTGTTGCTAGTCAAAAGAAGGAAGGTAGCATGAGGTTGCACATTGCTTATGACCTTGAGCGAAGTATCATCCAAGAAAAACCAATGTTGTAGTTGATGCGCTGAATGGGCAGAAGATCTATGCTGATGAAGGAAGAAGGTCGCTAAATTGGAACTGAAGAAATTGGAAGACGATATGCGGACTCGATATCCGTATCAATCATCTCAAGGAATGTTTGTTCAAATTTTGAGGACAAAATTCTTTCAAGTTGGGGAGAATGTAACATCCTCAAAATAATTAGACGAATTATTTGGATGTTAACCCAATAAGAATAATTTAGTACTTAACTGGTAAATTTACTGAGTGCTAAAATTATTTAATGGATGTCATTAGATCGTTAACCAGATAATACGGATCAAGGAAGTTCTGGAATCGAATTAAGGGATTAGGATCAAAATGGTAATTGGACCACGCTACCACTTATTTATTAATTAAATGTGTGTGTGTGTGTTGAATAAGAAAATAAAAGAAAGAAGAGAAAGGAAAAGAGAGAAAGAAGCGTGAGCAGAGAAGAAAGAAGAGAAAAGGGGAAAGGAAGAGAAAAGGAGAAAAGAAGAGAAAGAGAAGAAGAAGAAGAAGAAGAAGAGGAGCTCCACCCATCATCCCAAACTATCATCTTCATCATCATCTTTGCTTCCCCTCCCACCATTCCAAGCTAGGTAAGCTAAGGTTCCATTTTCCTCTCCCTTTTAGCATTTCGTTTTCTTAGGGTTTTGTGGGGGGAATCCGAATTTGAGTTGATTTTGATGGTTGAATCGTGTCTAGCAGCAAGCCCAACAACGATTGTAAGCGGATTGAAGCTAAATTCGAAGTTTGGAGCGGATTGGAGATCCTAGGGTTCGATTGGGGATTTTTGGTGTCTCGGGGATTTCGGCTCGATATCGGTTCACGCTTCGAGGGTGAGTTTTACTCACGCTTAGGTTTATTCTGATTTGGTATGATTTGTTGCGTCGGTTGATTTCGAGAAATTTGAGTCAAAAACCGTTATTTCGAAAAATAGCGCTTTGGGTAAAATCCGTTTAGATTGAGTTTTTGATTGGATTGATTGATTATGTGGTTTGTATTGGGTCTACTGTATTGGTTGTGAAATCTGTTTTTGATCGGAACGAGGATCGGAATTGAGCGGAAAAGCGGTTTTCGCGCGAAACCGCCAAAATTCTGCAGCATCAGGTCTCCATCGCGTCGCGACCTCCCTCCTTCGCGTCGCGACCATGCCTCAATTTGCAACGAAAATGTTTCTGTCTTTCTTCGCGTCGCGACGGTTTCGTATCGCGTCGCGACGCTTTGCAGATTTTCAACAGTTTTTCACTGATTTTGTTTTCGCAATAACTTTTGATCCGGGAACCCGATTGAGGTGTTCTAAGATGCGTTGGAAAGCTTATTCAGAGGCCTAACTGAGTATTCTATTTTTAAGGCAAAATGAACTGTTTTTGATATTGAAAATTGTGTTGAAAAGTGGTCAGCTAGAGTACGAGTGTGAACCTGGATTTTTAATTTAAGTGCGAATTAAATGTTAAAAGATACGGTCCACCGGGAGTAGCGTTCGCGCAGTCGGTGTGACGCTAAAAGTTAAAAGATACGGTCCACCGGGAGTAGCGTTCGCGCAGTCGGTGTGACGTTAAATGTTAAAGGATGCGATCCACCGGGAGTAGCGTTCGCGCAGTCGGTGTCGTGTTAACGGTTATGCGGTACGATTCACCGGGAGTAGCATTCGTGCAGTCGGTGGTACGTAAAAAGGTCTTATAACGCGGTTCACCGGGAGTAGCGTTCGCGCAGTCGGTGTTGTAATAAAAGTTAAACGATACGGGTCACCGGGAGTAGCGTTCGCGCAGTCGGTGTCGTATCAAAGGTCATGTGACTCGAGTCACCGGGAGTAGCGTTCGCGCAGTCGGTGTCGTACTGAGTTATAGCAGGTTCGCCAGGAGTAGTGTTCGCGCAGTCGGTGGAATGCTATGTGTAAACAATGCGGTTCATCGGGAGTAGCGTTCGCGCAGTCGGTGCCGTGTTGAGTTAAACAGAATTTCATAATTGAACCGAGAGTGTGGTTAGGGGTCTCGGTAGAACTCACTGAGATTGTATCTCATTGTTTATATGTTGATGTTTTACAGAGAAACAGGGAATGCGGAGATCGAAGAGGCACGAGTAGACGATTACTCGGGAGGATACCGAAGATTTAGCTGTTATGTTTAAGCTTATGTTCTTTTCCTTGTTGTCTATGTATTATGACACCATAACATTAGTGTTATGTTTATCTTTCATTCCGCTTTCTTGTATGACTCTGACTACCATAGTTGCTGACAGTTTATGGTCTGAGCACCGTATGGTCTTATTTGTATATGAGACGGTTATGTTATATTTCAGCAAAAATTTTATTGTGGTATTCAGTGTCTAAGCAGGAATTTTTATCTCTGATGTTTATTGTTGTGCACTCGGGTGTTTTTATTAAATAAATATACCGGGGTGTTACATTACCGGTACATAGAATTGACGTCTCGCGCGACTTGACAACTCGAATCCCAAATCCAACGAATCAACATTTCCAGCTTCGCTTCCTTTTCCCAGCATCTGGATTCAGTTTTGCAACAGGCATAACTTGGTCAATCCGTGACCAAAACTATCCAAACCGGTGCTCATTGTGAAGGTAATTTCGTCTACTTTCAGATGGTCAAGGATTCACACGCATGCATCCAGTGGTTTGGGAGATATCACCAAGACAAGGTGACTGGTCCAGGATAGTGCTTGATTCTGAAACCGTAACTTGGGGACATGATATCTCCTTCATTTCCCCATGAAATCATACGGTTCTTGTGCCCAAAATGAAGATCTTTGTGTCTAGTTTCCAGAGGGAGAAGAATCACGATCATCGGAGTAGTGTACAGTGAGATACTATGGAAACAATATAGGTAGGTGAATACGGTTTCTGGGTAGGAGTGCTGTATGCTTGAGAATCGTTTTTCCCAGCCTTTGAAACTTCTCCCATTCAAACCAAAACTCTAAATTCGAGCTTCCAAGGCACCAGCAAGCTCTTTACACATTAAAATCGAATTTCAACACCCAATCCACTCTATGAATGTTGCTAATCTCGATGTAGTTCTCAAAACAAACATGCATTCATCATCCAAGTACAATCCAATCCATTTTCATGAACTTTGGGCTTGCAACTTCAGCAATGGTAGAATAAGGTATAGAGGAATGTAGATGGAAATTTTAGCATCAGTGGATAGAGGAGGAAGAGCTGAAGTCAATGGTGTGAAGAAATGGCACATGCAGTGAGGGTCTTGACCTCACCCCTTCTCTTCTTCCCTCTCTTGAGTTCTCCCTCTCTTTTCTCTCCAATTCTCTCTTTTGTTTTTCTGAATGTAAGGAATGAGTGAGCTGCTGGGTCTTCGCATGGTTCAGCTAAGGATAGTCAACTTAAATGGGTAAAAAGACTAAAATACCCTTTTTGCTTGAATCCTCACTTAAGCTTAAATTTCAATCCATGATGCATCTACTCCTATCATTAGCAATTTGCTTAGTTAAATCCCTTGGGTCGACTAACAACCATAGCCATGACCTCTTACTAGATTGATCCAATGACATTTAGTGAAATGACCATTTTACCCTTGCACTCCAATTCCCATTTAAAATTTACACGACTCGAATAATTTGCACGTATTTCATATGCTTGCGCGATTAAACATTGCTTTCCCGAAAGCATTAAGTCCATGACCCGATTTATCATCTAATCGAATAATAAATCGTTAGTTAATTTCGTAATCCGAAATTAGCAAAAACTAGGGATGTTACAATTTGAAATGATTGTATGCCAGCAGGAGGAACTATGGACAGGGTAAGAAAGGGTCTGAATCTTTGGGTTCTCAAATGGGTCCGAAAGGAAATCTTTGCAAAGGAAAACAGGTGCAGCAAGCTGATTCTAAGAAGTTTGGAGCTTGTCCCAAGTGTGGGAAATATCATAGAGGTGAATGTCGTGTGGGATCTACTTAGTGTTATTATTGCAAACAAGATGGAAATTATGCTAATGACTGTCCTGAAAGGAAGAAGAAGAATTCGTCAGGATCTACCGCTCCAACACATGGAAGCGTATATAGACTGGATGCTCGGAAGGCAAGGCTTCAGATAATCTACTGAGGGGTACGGGATCTCTCTTTTATAAACCTATCAGTATTTTATTTGCTTTCGGTGTCACTCATTCTTTTATATCAAAAATGTGTGTTGATCGGTTGGGATTAGCTTTAAACCCTCTACCCCATCTGATTACTATTTTGATTGCTCCTGAGGGTAGTGTGCAGGCCCTCGCTTTGTGTGAAAATTGTTTGCTTGCTATAGGAGATAGAACCTTTGTGGTAGATTTTGTGTGTTTGCCAATAAAGGGTATGGATATTGTTCTCGGTATGAGTTGGCTATCCGCCAATCAGGTCACACTGGATTGTTTCAACCGAACAATAAGTTTTTCTCATGAGTCGGTAGAACTGCCTAAAACATCTTCTGAAACTGTAATCTCATTCACCTCCGCAAGTCATTGTGTAACACCCAGGTATTTTTAACTTGTAAAAATACCAAAGCGTGACAAAATATAAACATCAGAGATAATAATTTCCTGTTTAGACACTGAATACCAACATAAAATTTTGCTGAAATACAACATGATCATCTTATACACAAATAAGATCATACGGTACACAGACCATAACTGTCAGCAACTGGTAATCAGAGTCATACAAGAAAGCGGAAAAGGATAAACAAAACACTAATGCCATAGTGTTGTAATACATCGGCAACAGAAGGAAAATAAACTTGAACATAAAGCTAGGTCATTATTCTCCTCCCGGGGCCACCTACTCGTGCCTCTGAGGTTTCTTCTGTCCCTGTTTATCTGTAAAACAACAACAATTAAACAGTGAGATACAATCTCAGTGAGTTCTACCGGAACCCCTACTAACACTCTCAGTCCGTTTAAAACATGTTTAAGGTTTGACACAGCACCGACTGCAATCCACTTGCTAATCCCGGCGAATCATACAATAAGGCTTCGATCTAATAGGACACCGACTGCAATCCACTTGCTAATCCCGGTGAACTAATATCCTAGGCCTTTCTACGTACCACCGACTGCAATCCACTTGCTAATCCCGGTGAACGCAGCACAAACTTTTGACACAACACCGACTGCAATCCACTTGCTAATCTCGGCGAACCCCATAACCAATAGTGTTTCCTAATGGCCCAGAGCCTAGGGTAAGGGTTCATGACTTCCCCGCCTAGTATGTCAACATGGGTCGTCACCCAAACTCGATATAATATATATATCTACAGCACTATGAACCCACGGTCCATTAAATCAGACAATCAATGAAACACTTTAATTCCATGTTTTATAAAATCCAAGTTCACACTCGCACTCTATTTGACCACTTTTAGACACAATTTTCAGTATCAAAAACAGTTCATTTTGCCTTAAAAATAGAATATTCAGTTAGGCCTCTGAATAAGCTTTCCAACGCATCTTAGAACACCTCAATCGGGTTCCCGGATCAAAAGATATCGCAAAACGAAAAACAGTGTTTGGTTGCTGAAATTCTGTCAAACTGCGCTGAAGTCGCGCCTGGCGCGTGAGTTGCGCGCGAACTGGCAGAAAGTTCTGCCAAACTGCGCTGAAGTCGCGCCTGGAGCGCAGGTGAGGCGCGAACAGGCAGAACGGGGGGTCTGTTAAGATAGATTTTGCGATTTTCGCGAAATCCGCTATTCCGCTCAATTCCGATCTTTGTTCCGATCAAAAACAGATTTGACAACCAGTAAAATGAGTCCAATTCAAACCACAAAATCAATCAATCCAATCAAAAACTCAATCAAAACGAATTGTATTAAAACGCGACATATTTTCAAATAACGGTTTTCGTTCCAAAAATCTCTCGAAACCAATTAACGTAAAAACTAACGAGACACAAAAATATCCTAAGCGTGAGTAGAACTCACCCTTGAAGCGAGAGTCGTTGCCGAGCCGAAATCACCGACTTGTCGAAATCACCGAATCGAATCCAAACAACACCGAACCGTTCCTTTCTTCGTTTCGAATTCCCAAACGCGTTCCACCGCTCTTGGCTTCGTTCCTAATCACGTTTCCATCATCAATTTCATCTCACAACTCAAGATTTCAACAATTTAATTCCAAAAACCCCTAGAAATTCGTAGGTCATGAGGAGGGGGAAAAATTGAAGAGAATCTTACCAAGTTATAGGGTTTTGTAGAGGAGAGGGAGATGGTGATTGTGCTGAAATTTGAGGTGATGGGGTTTCCTCTTCTTCTTCCTTTCTCTTCTTCTTTCCTATTCTTCTTTCTCCTTTCCTTCTCTTCTTTTCTTTCTTTGTTTTCTTTTCTTCTGTTCGTATCCTCCTCTTCTTTCCTTTCTTCTTTTTTTCTTTTCCATTTTACACACACACACATATACTTATTTAATTAATAAATAAGTGGTAGCGTGGTCCAATTACCGTATTGATCTTAATTCCTTATTTCGATTCCAAAACTTCCTTGGTCCGTATTATTCGGTTAACGACCCTGTGACAGTCAGTAATTAATTTTAGCACTCAATAATTTTACCAATTAAGTACCAAATTAATTCAATTGGGTTAACATCCAAATAATTCGATTAATTATTTTGAGGATGTTACATTCTCCCCAACTTGAAAGAATTTTGTCCTCAAAATTAGACACGACATACCTCAAGAGAACAAATACGGATACTGAGTCCGCATATCGTCCTCCAACTCCCAAGTAGCTTCCTCGGCGGAAAAACCATCCCAAACCACCTTGACAATGGGAATTGACTTTGTCCGTAGCGTCCTCTCGCCACGTTCCATGATGTAATTCGGATTAGGTTGGAAGGACAAGTCCGGTCGAAGGTCAATCGTTTCAAAATCTAACGGTTGGCTTGGATCGGGAATGTACTTCCGCAACTGAGACACATGGAATACATCATGCAGATTTGACAATGGTGGAGGCAAAGCAATACGGTATGCAAGAGGCCCTATTCGCTCGATAATCTGGAAAGGTCCAATATACCGAGGACTGAGTTTCTTCACCCGTAATGCCCTACCTGTGCCAATTGTTGGTGATAATCTCAAAAACACATGATCGCCCGACTCAAATTCCAATGGCCTTCTTCTTTTATCAGCATAGCTCTTTTGCCTGCTCTGAGCAGTTTTCATTCTATCCCTGATCTGGCGGATCTTCTCAGTAGTGTCATGAATCATCTCAGGTCCTAACAATCGGTTTTCACCGACTTCCCACCAACACAATGGAGTTCTACATTTCCTACCATACAAGGCTTCAAAAGGTGCCATTCCGATACTGGAATGATAACTGTTATTATATGAGAATTCCACCAATGGAAGATGATCCTCCCATTTTTTTCCGTTATCAAGTACCGAAGCCCTAAGCATATCCTCTAATGTCTGGATAGTTCTCTCAGTCTGACCATCTGTCTGCGGGTGATAAGCGGTACTAAGAAGTACTTTAGTTCCCAATGCTTCATTCAGAGCTTTCCAAAATCGAGAAGTGAATTTCGGATCTCGATCCGACACTATACTGGTAGGAACCCCATGTAACCTTACTATGCTCTTCAAGTACACCTCGGCTAACTTGGATACTTTACTGCTAGAACGGACCGGAATAAAATGAGCTGATTTGGTTAACCGATCTACAACTACCCAAATGGAGTCGTTACCGGCTTGAGACTTTGGCAATGCCATTACAAAATCCATGGAAATGTCTTCCCATTTCCACACTGGCACATCTAGTGGCCGTAGCAGACCAGCAGGTTTCTGATGTTCTACCTTAACTCTTTGGCAAGTTAAGCACTTTGATACAAATTCAGCAATCTCTAACTTCATTCCTTGCCACCAATACATCTGTTTTAAATCTCTATACATTTTGGTGGATCCAGGGTGTACAGAAAATAGACTTCGGTGTGCTTCCTCTAGCACTTGCTTTTTAATATCTTCATTATCGGGCACACAGATCCTACCGTTGAAGCAAATCACCCCATCACTATCTTCCGTAAAGTCTGGCAATAATTTCTGCGATTGCAGCTTCACATCATTTTCCTGTGCCAAGCGAATAGAATCCCTTAATGAGCTAGAGATCCTCATGTGGCTCAACACTAACCGGTTTTTCCTTGATCTTGCATCCAAATTTAAGTCCCTAAAGGATTCCAACAATTTCATTTCATGCATCATAAACTCTGCTACGTGGATGGATTTCCTACTTAGTGCATCAGCTACAACATTAGCTTTTCCCGGATGATACTTCAATTCGAAGTCATAATCCTTCAGAAATTCCACCCACCTTCTCTGCCTGTTATTCAACTCTTTCTGATCAAACAAATATTTCAAACTTTTATGATCACTGAAGACTTCGAAACGAGACCCATACAGGTAATGTCTCCAAATCTTCAGTGCGTACACAATAGCTGCTAACTCCAAATCATGAGTCGGATAGTTCTCTTCATGAGTCTTCAACTGTCTAGAGGCATAGGCTACAACTTGTTGGTTCTGCATGAGGACACATCCCAAACCCTTCCCAGAAGCATCGCTGAAAATTTGAAATTCCAAAGACGGATCTGGAAGAATCAGGATTGGAGCAGAAGTCAACCTAACCTTCAATTCTTGAAAACATTCCTCACAATCGGCATCCCATATAAACGGTTGGGCCTTACGAGTCAACCGGGTAAGTGGAAGAACCAGTTGTGAGAAACTTTGAATAAACCTCCTATAGTAACCAGCTAGACCCAAGAAACTTCTTATATCTGTAACAGATGTCGGTCTTTCCCAGTTCAATACAGCTTCCACCTTACTGGGATCCACGGCAACTCCCGATTGGGAAATCACGTGTCCCAAAAACTTTACTTCCGGCATCCAGAAGTCACACTTCGATGGCTTGGCATACAATTTCTTTTCTCGGAGTACGTTCAGAACAATGCGGAGATGTTGGACATGGTCTTCAATGGTCTTAGAGTACACCAAGATATCATCAATAAAAACTACTACAAACTGATCGAGGTAAGTATGGAATACTCGGTTCATGTAATCCATGAATACCGCTGGAGCATTAGTCAAACCGAAGGGCATTACTACGAACTCGTAATGTCCATACCTCGTACGGAAAGCTATCTTTGGAATATCTAGGGCTCGTACCTTTATTTGATGATAGCCCGATCTAAGATCAATTTTTGAAAATACCACTGCACCTCGAAGTTGGTCAAGCAAATCGTCTATCCTTGGCAATGGATATTTGTTTTTAATAGTCACCTTGTTGAGTTGACGGTAGTCAATACACAACCTCATGCTTCCGTCCTTCTTCTTAACTAGCAATACCGGAGCACCCCATGGAGAAGCACTCGGTCGGATAAACCTCTTCGATATTAACTCTTCAAGTTGAGACTTTAACTCCTTCAATTCTAAAGGAGACATCCTATAAGGGGCAATAGATATCGATCCTGTACCAGGAATCAATTCTATTGAGAATTCTACCTCTCTGTCAGGAGGTAAGGATGAAACTTCCTTTGGAAAGACATCTAGAAATTCATTTACCACTTGCACAGATGACAAATCTAAACCCGTTTCAGTAGATGCAGACAACATAATAAGAATAGCTTCCGCACCTTGGAATAATGACTGACTTGCTTCGGTGTAAGAGATCGTCGCTTCAGCATCTGCCTGTGTCAATCCTACGGACTCGGAGGCGAAACTAATAGTTCGATCGGCACAGTTGATTGTTACATGATTTTCAGCCATCCAATTCATACCCAGAACAATGTCCATGCTTCTCATAGGCAAGCAAATAAATTTCACAACAAACTGTCGGTCGCCTATGACAAGTAGGCAATTTTCACATAATGATTGGGTCTGGACACGACCCTTGGCAGCAGTTAAAATAGTTATCGGTTCGGATAGCTCAGACAATGCTAAACCCAACCGATCCACACATGCTTGCGAGATAAAACAGTGAGTTGCACCAGAATCATATAAAATATTGACTGAATTATTAAAAAGAGATCCCGTACCCCTTAGAAGATTATCCGTAGGTGTGATGGTTCGAGCATCTAATGTGTTGATTCGCCCCTGACTAGGAGCATTTGGTGCTCTTTGCAGATTCCTCTTTGTTGGGCACTTATTTGCATAATGTCCCTCTTCATTACAAACATAGCACCGATCGGGTCTTTGCCAACAATCACCTGAATGAAATTTTCCACAAGTGCCACATCTGTGGAATTTTGATGGTTCATGGGATTGCACCTGCTTCCCTTTGTAATTGCTTCCCTTGAGTGGCCTGGATGGAGTAGAAGATTCAGCAACCTTTTTCTTACCCTTCCAATAGTCTTTCTTTTCAGCATACATTTTCCTCAGATCCTCCTCAGCAACATATGCTTGTTGCACTAAGGCAGGATAATTAACCAAGGTGTAAGAACTGAGTCCTTGGCTCACATCAGCTCGGAGACCTTCTTTGAACATTTGCATTTTCCACATATCATTTGGGGCATACCTTCCCAACTCATAGAACTGAGACAGTCTTTCAAATTTCGCAGCATACTCCCCAACCGACATATCACCTTGCTTAAGATTTACAAACTCTGCTTGTTTACTCAGCTTCTTCACCGAAGGGAAATATTGCTTCAGAAATAATTCCTTGAAGTTGTCCCAAGTTAGGGGAGTTTCTTGGAGTTCCATCATATGCCTTGCATTACACCACCAGGTGTGGGCATCTTCATCGAGCACATTTGCCGCAAATATTACCTTCTCTTCTTCCCCGCATTGCAAGGTTTGAAAAATTTTCTCCATTGAATCAATCCAATAGTAGGCGGTCATTGGATCTGATCCTCCCTTGAAAGTCGGGGGCTTCATCTTTTGAAATTGAAAATATGCCCGGTTAGGATCTTCCTGATGGGGTTGAACATTGGGCTGCTGCAGAGCCATTTGGTCATGCTGCATTTGCAACATATCCTGCATCATCTTTTGCTGATTTTCAATGATATTCTGCATCCATTCAAAGTTTGGATCAACAGGAGGAGGAACGCCTCTACCTCTTCTGGCCATGATTCTGCGAAATATGCACAAAGTATTAAGTTGATCAAGCTCAATGTCTAATAGCATACTAAGAAAATCACGACTGGAGAAAGTAAAGACCCTAACAGCTAAGTCCGACTAGGTCGAACCGCTCTGATACCAACTGTAACACCCAGGTATTTTTAACTTGTAAAAATACCAAAGCGTGACAAAATATAAACATCAGAGATAATAATTTCCTGTTTAGACACTGAATACCAACATAAAATTTTGCTGAAATACAACATGACCATCTTATACACAAATAAGATCATACGGTACAAAGACCATAACTGTCAGCAACTGGTAATCAGAGTCATACAAGAAAGCGGAAAAGGATAAACAAAACACTAATGCCATAGTGTTGTAATACATCGGCAACAGAAGGAAAAAAAACTTGAACATAAAGCTAAGTCATTATTCTCCTCCCGGGGCCACCTACTCGTGCCTCTGAGGTTTCTTCTGTCCCTGTTTATCTGTAAAACAACAACAATTAAACAGTGAGATACAATCTCAGTGAGTTCTACCGGAACCCCTACTAACACTCTCGGTCCGTTTAAAACATGTTTAAGGTTTGACACAGCACCGACTGCAATCCACTTGCTAATCCCGGCGAATCATACAATAAGGCTTCGATCTAATAGGACACCGACTGCAATCCACTTGCTAATCCCTGTGAACTAATATCCTAGGCCTTTCTACGTACCACCGACTGCAATCCACTTGCTAATCCCGGTGAACGCAGCACAAACTTTTGACACAACACCGACTGCAATCCACTTGCTAATCCCGGCGAACCCCATAACCAATAGTGTTTCCTAATGGCCCAGAGCCTAGGGTAAGGGTTCATGACTTCCCCGCCTAGTATGTCAACATGGGTCGTCACCCAAACTCGATATAATATATATATCTACAGCACTATGAACCCACGGTCCATTAAATCAGACAATCAATGAAACACTTTAATTCCATGTTTTATAAAATCCAAGTTCACACTCGCACTCTATTTGACCACTTTTAGACACAATTTTCAGTATCAAAAACAGTTCATTTTGCCTTAAAAATAGAATATTCAGTTAGGCCTCTGAATAAGCTTTCCAACGCATCTTAGAACACCTCAATCGGGTTCCCGGATCAAAAGATATCGCAAAACGAAAAACAGTGTTTGGTTGCTGAAATTCTGTCAAACTGCGCTGAAGTCACGCCTGGCGCGTGAGTTGCGCGCGAACTGGCAGAAAGTTCTGCCAAACTGCGCTGAAGTCGCGCCTGGAGCGCAGGTGAGGCGCGAACAGGCAGAACGGGGGGTCTGTTAAGACAGATTTTGCGATTTTCGCGAAATCCGCTATTCCGCTCAATTCCGATCTTTGTTCCGATCAAAAACAGATTTGACAACCAGTAAAATGAGTCCAATTCAAACCACAAAATCAATCAATCCAATCAAAAACTCAATCAAAACGAATTGTATTAAAACGCGACATATTTTCAAATAACGGTTTTCGTTCCAAAAATCTCTCGAAACCAATTAACGTAAAAACTAACGAGACACAAAAATATCCTAAGCGTGAGTAGAACTCACCCTTGAAGCGAGAGTCGTTGCCGAGCCGAAATCACCAACTTGTCGAAATCGCCGAATCGAATCCAAACAACACCGAACCGTTCCTTTCTTCGTTTCGAATTCCCAAACGCGTTCCACCGCTCTTGGCTTCGTTCCTAATCACGTTTCCATCATCAATTTCATCTCACAACTCAAGATTTCAACAATTTAATTCCAAAAACCCCTAGAAATTCGTAGGTCATGAGGAGGGGGAAAAATTGAAGAGAATCTTACCAAGTTATAGGGTTTTGTAGAGGAGAGGGAGATGGTGATTGTGCTGAAATTTGAGGTGATGGGGTTTCCTCTTCTTCTTCCTTTCTCTTCTTCTTTCCTCTTCTTCTTTCTCCTTTCCTTCTCTTCTTTTCTTTCTTTGTTTTCTTTTCTTCTGTTCGTATCCTCCTCTTCTTTCCTTTCTTCTTTTATTCTTTTCCATTTTACACACACACACATATACTTATTTAATTAATAAATAAGTGGTAGCGTGGTCCAATTACCGTATTGATCTTAATTCCTTATTTCGATTCCAAAACTTCCTTGGTCCGTATTATTCGGTTAACGACCCAGTGACAGTCAGTAATTAATTTTAGCACTCATTAATTTTACCAATTAAGTACCAAATTAATTCAATTGGGTTAACATCCAAATAATTTGATTAATTATTTTGAGGATGTTACACATTGTCCATTTCAAGGAGCAGAAGCTTTTTGTCATGATGTTGTCGGCATCCGCTGAGACAGGTTTGGACCTAACTTCTGTGCAAATTGTGAATGAATTTTTTGATGTCTTTCCGGAAGAAGTTGCATCTTTGCCTCCAGATCGTAAAGTTGAATTTTCTATTAAGTTGGTTCTGGGGACTAGACCAATTCCAATTGCTCCTTACAGAATGTCTCCACTAGAATTGAAAGAACCTAAGTCCCAACTTGAAGAACTTATTTCTAGGAAGTTCATCCGACTGAGTGCTTTGCCATGGGGTGCTCCAGTATTGCTAGTCAAAAAGAAAGATGGAAGTATGAGGTTGTGCATTGATTACCGACAACTCAACAAGGTAACCATCAAGAACAAGTATCCATTGCAAAGAATCGACGATTTGTTAGATCAACTCAGGGGAGCACCTGTGTTTTCAAAGATTGATTTGAGGTCTGGTTATCACCAAATTAAGGTCCGAGCCTTGGATATTCCAAAGACCGCCTTCCATACTAGGTATGGACACTATGAGTTTGTAGTGATGCCCTTTGGATTAACCAATGCTCCAGCCGTGTTCATGGATTATATGAATCGAGTCTTGAGTCCGCACTTGGATCAGTTTGTGGTAGTCTTCATTGACGACATCTTGGTGTACTCTAAGACAATCGAGGATCATGAACAACATCTTTGTATTGTTCTTAATGTACTTCAAGACAAGCAACTTTATGCGAAGCCGACTAAGTGTGACTTTTGGATGTCATAAGTGAAATTTCTAGGGCATGTAATCTCTCAACATGGTGTAGCAGTGGACCCTAGTAAGGTCGAAGCAGTGTTGAATTGGGAGCGACCATCCACGGTCACCGAAGTAAGGAGTTTCTTGGGATTGGCAGGATACTACAAAAGGTTTATCCACGGATTCTCACAGTTGGTACTTCCACTCACTCGATTGACTCGCAAGGGTCAATCGTTTATGTGGGACTCTGATTGTGAAGAATGCTTTTTGGAATTAAAGGCCCGTTTGACATTTGCCCCAATCCTTGTCATTCCGGATCCAACCCTAGGGTTTCAGATTTTCAGTGACACTTCGGGGAAAGGTTTGGGATGTGTCTTGATGCAGAATCAACAAGTGGTTGCTTATGCCTCAAGACAATTGAAGACCCATGAGGAGAATTATCCTGCCCATGACTTGGAGTTAGCTGCTATTGTGTATGCACTGAAGATTTGGAGACATTACCGGTATGGTTCTCGTTTCGAAGTCTTCAGTGATCACAAAAGCTTGAAGTATTTGTTTGATCATAAGGAGCTGAATAACTGGCAACAGAGATGGGAAGAATTTCTGAAGGATTATGATTTCAAATTTAAATATCATCCAGGGAAGGGTAATGTAGTGGTTGATGCTTTAAGTAGAAATTCATTGCACACTGCGGCATTGATGATTCATGAAATGGCTCTTCTGGAGTATTTCAGGGATCTCAATTTGAAGGTAAGGTCCCAGAAGAATAGATTGGTGTTAAGCCACATTCAGATTTCTAGTTCATTGAGGAATTCCACCTGCTTAGCACAAGAAGTTGATGTGGAGCTTCAAGCTCGGAAAGGGTTACGAGGTTTCACGAAAGACAGTGATGGTGTGATTTGTTTCAATGGAAGAATTTGTGTGCCAAGTGATGATGGGATTAAGAGGAAGCTCACAAGAGTCAGTACTCAATACATCCTGTGTTTGCCAAGATGTATAGAGAGATTAAGCAAATGTATTGGTGGCCAGGAATGAAGACATATATTGCGGCGTTTGTGTCTTGATGCTTAACCTGTCAAAATGTTCCTGAATGGAAGTGGGAGAGTATCTCTACGGACTTCCTGATGGGGCTACCCCGGTCCCAGGCAGGCAACAATTCCATATTGGTAGTAGTTGATCGTTTAACCAAATCGACTCACTTCATTCCGGTTTGTTCCAACAGCAATATTTCAAAGTTAGCCGATGATTATCTCTAGAATATAGTAAGACTGCATGGAATTCCAACCAGTATTGTTTCAGATCGTGACCCAAAGTTTGCTTCTAAATTTTGGAGAGCGTTGAACATGGCATTGGGAACTAAAGTTTACATGAGTACAGCTTATCGTCCACAGACAGACGGTCAGACAGAGAGAACAGTTCAAACCCTAGAAGACATGCTTCAGGCCTGTGTGCTCGATAGTGGGGGCTGATGCGAGGATCACCTTCCATTAGTGGAGCCTACTGTAACATCCCCAGTTTAGCTAATTTAGTTAATAGAAATTAGGAAGAGGTTATGTTTGATTAATTAGCTAAATAGAATAATTGAGCATATTTTATTAATCGTGAGATGGTTGCCATGAAATAAATTAATGAATTGTTTGTTTTCTAATTAAATAATATAAATTATATAAATAGAGGTCTAGGGTGACGACCCTATTAATGAGGTTAGTGTACTAGGGGAGGGGAAGTCATGAGCCCTATGAACCTAGGCCTATGTGGAATCCCCTTGATAGAAAATGGTCAATCCGCTTGATAGAAAATGGTCAGTGGAATGGGCTCACCGGGAATAGAAAATGGTTCTCGGTGATATGCTAAGCAATGTAAAAGAGGTTTTCACGTAGTCGCTTATCAGGACTACGAGTTAAAGTCGAGGAGAGGTTTTCACGTGACCGCTTATTAGGGCCACGAGTTAGAATGATGCATAATGAACCGCGAGTGTTAGTAAGGGGTCTCGATAGGACTCACTGAGATAATGTTACCTCACCCTTTATTATTGTGGTTTTTACATAGAACAGGCAAAGGCGATGAGGCACGGCTACGGTGCAACCTAAAGAAGATGTGAAGCTTTAGTTTAGGGTTTATGTTAATTCCCTTGTTGTCATTGTATTTTCGATGTTATGACTTGTATTGATATTAGAAGTTATAAATCGTTTCCACTATTTCTGTATTGGATATTGAATACTAGGATGATGGAAGTTTTTGTTATTTCTATGAGGGATCGCTTGATGAATTTTTATCAAGTTTTAGTTTGTGTTCAATATCTAATGACAGGAAGTTATCTCTAATGTATGCTATGCTGTATATTTTGGTATTTTCTATGTAAGAAAAGCCGGGGTGTTACACCTACAACAAGCGCTATCATTCCAGTATTGAAATGGCTCCGTACGAGGCATTGTACAGATGAAAGTGTCGAACACCACTTTGTTGGTGGGATGTGGGTGTGAAAGAAGAATGTTGGGACCAGAGTTGGTGCGAGAAACCACAGAGAATATTTGTCAGATCAAGGAGAGAATGAAGGCGGCTCAGTGTCGTAAAAAGAGTTATGCCGACAAGCGTACTAAGCCATTGGTATTTGATGAAGGAGATCATGTATTTCTCAAGGTTACCCCTACCACGGGTGCTGGTTGGGAATTACGAGCAAAGAAACTCAGTACTCGATATATTGGACTCTTCCAAATTATAGAAAAGATTGGGCCAGTTGCGTATCATATTGCGTATCATTTGCGGAAATATGTACCGGATCCTAATCAACCATTAAGCTTTGAGGATGTTGATCTTCGACCCGATCTTACTTTCCAACCGTATCCAAGTCAAATCATAGAGCACAGTGAAAAGACACTCCGAACCAGGACGATTTCGATTGCAAGGTCGTTTGGAATGGATTCTCACCCGAAGAAGCAACATGGGAGCTCGAGGATGATATGCGAACTTGCTACCCGTATCATTTTCAGTGAGGAAAGACTTGACAAATTTTTCAAGTTGGGGTGTATTGTAACATCCCAAAGTAATTATGTTAAACACTTTGATGATTGAGTAATTTAATTAATTATGATTGATTATTGATTGAATAATTATAAAATTTGTGTGAATTGTTTGTTGGTTGCCAAATGGATTATTTGATTGAATTGGGGTTATTTAGGGAAATAGATGAAGCTAAGGGTATTTCAGGAACTTCGCATAGCCAACACTCACTAACACCCACTAAAACTCACTTAAAACATCAGTTGGTCCCAACAACAAACACACACACTCAGTTCAGATTTTTGAAAAAGGCAAACACAAGAAGTGAGAAAGAGAGAGAGTTGCGAGTTTTGAGAGGAAGAAGAAGGGAAACTGACAAACCCTCACTCCAATTTGGAAAACCTTCTGAACAATTACTCATCACTATCACGTTTGTAATGTTAAGAGCTTAAGAACTCAACTAGTCATCTTCTGCCCCTCCATTTTCCCCTTTTTAGCAACCATTTGGGCTTGGAGGAGGTGAGACCAAATTCCGAGGTTTCAACTAGCATGTGAGATTTGGCGCTAGATTATAGTGGATTTCAACCAAAATTGTTGATTAGAACAACCAACTAGAAGATTTGATGGCTGGGGTCGAAAGTTGAGGTCCAAGGAGCAATTTTTGGTGTTGTCAACTTCTCCTCCTTGCTTGCATTTTGAAATTTCTGCACAAGCCGTGAGTTCCTCACTTAAATTGATATTTTTCAAACTTGCATGTTGATTCTATGTTGGGATTCTGAGATGTATCACTTGCATGTGCTGGGAATTTTGTTTGGAATTTCTGAAATGGTGTTTGATGTGATGAAATGATAAGACAACTCTTGTTCTTTGAAACTTTTATGTTCAATAGTTGTGTTGTTAAAATTTTAGCTAATCTTGATGATTTAAATGTGTTATGACTGAAATTGAGACTGATTTTGGACATGTTTTGAGTTAAGGATAGTTCGGGGGGAGTATTGGCACAAATGGAATGGGCATTTTCGAAGAAAACGTTGATTTTTGTGTGCTGCAAAAAGAGCATGGACCGGGCTCCAGGGAAGCACAAACCGGACCATATGGCACAGACCGGGCCTGACCTTCTGTCATCGTTTCCCAAACTACGTCAAAACCATTCCGAACTTGAAACATCCCAAAGTTGCTAAACTTAATTCTTGTGATTAGTCGATAATTTTATAAAAATTGTTGCTAATCAAGTTGTTTGATGATTGTTTGAATTCATCTTTACTTGTTTGAATATTGTTTGGGCACTTAATTAATTGGGATAATTGAATGATTTGAGTCCTAGTGGAATTAGAAGTGGGTATTGTATGAGTAATAGTGGGGGTGCTAGAAACACAAGGGTATAATAGGCATTTCCTAGCCACTTAAAACATCCAGCTGAAAAACAACACCACACTTTAACACCCACTTTCACTCAAACTCAGAAAAACACACACAGAGCAAGAAAAAGAGAGAGCTCGAGAAAAGGAGGGAAAAGAGTGAGTTGAGAGAAAACCCCAACCCCTCATCTCATCACACCATAACCAGCAATTTCTCTTCTTCTCTTCTTCCCAACTAGTTGCTACTGAAAAATACTAGAGCAAAAACTCACCTTCAGCTAGAAACACAAGAAGAAACATCCTCTATTTCTTTCTTCATTTTTGCAACCAAAGTGAGGGTGAACTAGATAGGGAAAAACTTGGTTTGCATGCTGTCTTTGGGGCTGGATTAAGACATTTCAGTACCTGCATTGTGGATTAGAACCATCAAGAAGAGGGTTTAGAAGCTTGGGTTCGAAGTTGGGTTCCTAGTGGCTTGTTTGGTGCTTCAAAGTCTTGATTTCTTGCTTATTGTTGTTGTGTCCATGATTTTAAGGTGAGTTCTTCACAAAATTTTGATTGATTGATGACTTGGAGTATTGCTTGTTGTTTATTCAGAAGTTTTTGTGTTGCATGTGTGTTTGAATTGGTAAAATCTGAAAGGGTGTTCATTGGGATGTCATAGTTGTGATTTTGTGTTGAAAAAGAGATGTGTGATCCTATCAGTATGTTGGGAAGTCATACCGCTCCAACTCAAGGGAGGGTATACTCCTTGGATGCAAAGAATGTCAAAGCCTCTGACAACTTGCTAAGGGGTATGGGAACTATTTTCTATAATCCTATTAATATATTGTTTGATTCTGGTGCAACTCATTCATTCATATCTCAAGTTTGTGTTGAACAATTGAAACTAGCTTTAACACGGCTGTCTCATCCAATTACCCATCTGACTGCTGTCGAGGGTAGTGTTCAGACCCAGTCTTTGTGTGAAAATTGTCTGCTTGCCGTTGGAGCTAGGAATTTTGCGGTTGATTTTGTTTGCTTGCCTATGAAGGGTATGGATGTCGTCTTGGGTATGAATTGGTTTTCTGCTAATCATGTCACCTTCGATTGTTTTAATCGAACAATAAGTTTTGCTTCCGAGTTAGTAAAGCTACCCGTCAGTTATCTTGAAGCTGTAATCTCTTTTACCTCTGCAAGCCAGTGTTTGTTTCAAGGAGCAGAGGCCTATATCATGATGTTATCTTCAGTTTGGAAACAGGTTTAGACCTGACTTCTGTTCATGTGGTGAGCAAATTTCTAGATGTATTTCCTGAGGAAGTTGCCTCTTTACCTCCTGACTGTTAGTTGCAATTCTCTATAGAATTGGTTCTTGGCACCGGGCCATTTTCTATTGCTCTGTATCGGATGTCTCCGCTAGAGTTAAAAGAACTCAAATCCCAACATGAAGATCTGATCTCCAAGAAATTCATTCGACCGAGTGCCTCGCCTTGGGGTGCTCCGGTGTTGCAAGTCAAGAAGAAAGATGGAAGCATGAGGTTGTGTATCGACTACCGACAGGTCAACAAGGTCACCACAAATAATAAGTATCCCTTGCCCAGCCACAAATAATAAGTATCCCTTGCCCAGAAATGACGATTTGTTAGATCAACTCAGAGGAGCCACGGTCTTTTCCATGATTGATTTGAGGTCGGGTTACCATCAATTCAAAGTTCGAGCCTTGGATATTCCGAAGACAGCTTTCCGTACTAGAGTTTGTAGTGATGCCCTTCGGACTAACCAATGCTCCAGAAGTGTTCGTGGATTACATGAACAGAGTTTTTGATCCTTACTTGGATCAGTTCGTGGTAGTTTTCATTGATGATATATTGGTGTACTCTAAGACCATTGAGGAGCATAAGCAGCATCTCCGCATTGTTTTTGAAGTACTCTGAGAGAATCAGCTGTATGCCAAGCCATCTAAGTGTGATTTTTGGA
Organism: Astragalus membranaceus; assembly: GCA_039519185.1. Classification (NCBI taxonomy): domain Eukaryota; kingdom Viridiplantae; phylum Streptophyta; class Magnoliopsida; order Fabales; family Fabaceae; genus Astragalus; species Astragalus membranaceus. The sequence continues at coordinate 122,915,186 of CM076848.1, read as the reverse complement.
TGTCAGAAGTGAGGATTTTAGGACATGTGATTTCTCAATCCGGTGGTATTGTGGATCCCAGTAAAGTAGAAGCAGTGTTGAACTGGGAGCGACCATTCACAGTTACAGAAATAAGAAGTTTCTTGGGCTTGGCAGGTTACTATAGAAGATTTATCCAAGTTAAGGGTTCTCCCAATTGGTACTTCCACTCACTCGATTAACTCGGAAGGGGCCATCGTTTGTGTGGGACCCTGATTGTGAGGAATGCTTCTTGTAACTGAAGGACCGATTGACATCTGCTCAAATTCTAATCATTCCAGACCCATCCCTGAGGTTCCAAATTTATAGTGACGCCTCTGGAAAGGGTTTGGGGTGTGTTCTTATGCAGAATCAACAAGTTGTAGCTTATGCCTCCCGGCAGTTGAAGATCCATCACTAATGGAAAAAAGACATTAAAAAGCATCATTTAGCATCGGTTGTTTGAACAGCCGATGCTAAATGTTGAACCGGTGGCAATTTTGTAAATAAAGGGAAGTTTGAAGTTTTCGAGCCTACATTTAGCATCAGTTGTTTAAACAACCGATGCTAAAAGTATTGGCCTCAGACATTTAGCATCGGTTGTATGGAATAACCGATGCTAAATGTCTAACGCAAATACATTTCGCATTCTCACTCTCACTCTCTGAACTGCGTCACTCTCTCAACGCTCTCGCTACCTCACTCTCTGGACCTCCATCGCCGTCACGATTCTTGGCTCATTGTCACTCTCACTCTCTCAACTCTCTCACTCTCTGAACTCTTTCGCTCTCTGAACTCTCTCACACCCTTATATCACTCACACATGGAACCCTAGCTAAATCTCTCTTAGTTTTCGCACGATTTCGCCTTCAGATTTCGTTTTGAGGTTCGTTTCCCCCTTACTCTTTCTCTCTCGATTTCACCTTTTTATGTTAGTTTTCATTTCAATTTTTGCGCATTTCGCAGTTTTCGCACGTATTCGCATTATCTTCCTTACTCTTTTCCTTTAACCATTGTGTGCTCGCTTTCAGAAACTGCACAAGTTTCTTTCGCGGTAAGTTACCAAATCTTCGTTTTTCTCCTACTCTGTTCCTCATCACGCAAACCCTAAATTTCTAGCATTGTCAGTTCGAACGAGTAAACGAGGATACAAAGACGCTTTGAAGATATGTTGTTCTTGCGATTTGCTATGTTGTGAATGAGCATTCTACTCATTACGCATCAAGTCAGTGAACATCACCAATCTTTTGTTCTTGCGATTATGCTATGTTGTGAATTTCCTTATTGTTTTTTATTCCAAGTAGTCAGTGTTGCCTTATGCTAAATCAGCTAGGCTGTTATTCTAATTTGCTTTTGTTCTTCTTGTTATCTTTTACCATTTCTGGAACAGCTTGATTTGCTTGCATTTCTACGTGTTTTTGGGTGTGATTCTCTGTCTATCTGCAAAAGTTGTGTGTGTGGGTTTCTCTAGGGCAAGGGTTTGCTTGCTGGGTAATAGCTTGTTCTGCATTTAAGTTGGAAGAAGTTCTTTCTGCATTTAAGGAACTTCTATCACAGTAGGCAATATTTATTTCGGCTTTCTCTGATCTGTCCACAATGCCATTTTTATTTGCTCATCATATATGGTTGTAGAAAGCCTCTCCGCCTTATCTCTATATTTTGCTGCATACAGTGAATCCATTGACAACTCTAGGATGTCTCATGTTCATAATTGCACCCTTTTCCTCTAATATCAAGATTCTTATCAAGATATATGCATGGGTTCTAATTGACAGAATTAAGAGAGATTTCCAAGGATTTTGGATTTGTTGTCATATATGATACATCCTAGAGATAGGGCAGAATATAGGGATAGGGCAGAAAGGCTTTCTTGGACTTTGATTCTTGTGTTGTTGAAGTAAATAAAAAAACCTTTCCATTATACCTTTCTTCTTCTATTCAATTTCTTTATCAAATACACATAGAAATGGTCCCTCTGAAATCAACAATTTGCTTCTTCCATTGGCCCTATTGGTCTATGACTGTTGGAGTTTTTTTACTAAGATGAATGAATACTATTTCAGGTGCACCTAACTTCATATTGGTCTCCTTGCTTTAAAGTTGATTTCTTTGATACATAATAACAGATTTGGGGTCCTAGTCTCGACATCACAGTAAGTCTTCATCTAAACTCTTTCAACAATATTCTTTATTTCTAACTAATGTGATTTTATGATTTCCCCAAAATGGTAACTTTTTTTATAATTTCATAATACATTGATTCTTAGATACTTAATTTCATAATACTATAATTTGTGATTTTGATTAATCATCAATGAATGATGAGTTCTATAAATTTACTTGTCTTTATTTGGAATTACTTAGAAACTTAATTGGAAACCTTTTTACTGGACGATTTCTCAATGAGCTATATTTTTACTTTTTGATTTATGAATTTATTTTTACTATCTTGGTTTGAAGTGATAGTTTGATTTCGTTTTAACAATTAATACTTGGTTGATTATTTGGAGCGTACCCATGGATCATAGTTGGATACAAAGTAATCGTCTGAGTGATGAGTATGCGAAAGGATGAGAAGAGTTTATAAACTTTGCTCAAGCAAATCTTCGCGCAAATCTGATGTTCCGGAAACTGATGTAACTTATTCATGTCCTTGTTGTAATTGTGTGAATCGAGCCCTACAACCAGAAGTGTAATACGGGACCATCTCTTTGTTTATGGGATCTTACCCAGTTATACCACATGGATATGGCATGGTGAATCAACCGGCAACCCAAGTGTGTCCAAAAGTTAGAAAGTCGATGAAGATATGGATGATCAAATGGAGGACATGATACATGACATTGGTCCTGAATCTTTTAAGCAAGCGCATGAATATGATAATTTGTGCAAAGACAAAGATCAACCTTTGTATTTGGGTTGCACAAAATAAACCCGGTTGTCTGCGTCGTTAAAATTGATCAATCTGAACACGATAAATGGGTGAACTGATAAGGGATTCACCGAATTGCTTAAGCTGTTGGAAGACATGCTTCCCATAGGTAACACATTGCCAAAACGAACGTATGATGCAAAGAAGATATTGTGTCTGATGGGTGTGGAGTATCAGAAAATACATGCATGTCCGAATGACTGCATATTGTATCAGAAAGACTTTCAGAAGTTGCATAACTGTCCTACGTGTGGTTGGTCGCGCTACAAAGTGAAGTCGGGTGAATCTAATTGTGATGACAACAACACAAAGGGTTCCCCTGCGAAGGTTTGATGGTATCTTCCAATACTACCTAGGTTCAAACGCTTGTTTGCTAATGCAAATGACGCGAAAGAGCATTAGATGGCATGCAAATGAAAGGAAATGTGCCGGATAGCTTCGACATCCAGCCGATTCTTTGCAATGGAAGAAAATTGATAATGTGTATTCACACAATGGGGCCAGGTGGTTATAAAAAGTTGAAGAAGGCTTTGAAAGAAGAAAAAATCAAAAAAATCCAGGAGGAGTCTGCTGATTTGGAGGTGGAGCCTACATCTCCAGAGCGTCATGAGCTGTGGAAGGCTGGCCGCAAAAGCAAGTCTGGATCTTATGTATCCGAGTCGCCAGCATCAGTTGGATCTAAGATTGTAAGTAAAATATTGTGTGGTGTTTCTAAGACATTGTGTCTGGATCTAAGTTGAAGAAAAGTATGTTTTGTTTAATTTGTTAAATTGTAACATGTGAACATGCTTTTGTTGCAGGATGAACTTGCGGTTATGAGTAGCCAAGGATCTTTCGTTCCTCAAGGAAAGAATGATATTTTGACTGTTGCCATTGGAACACCTGAGCATCCCGGTCGTGTTCGAGGAGCTGGAAAACGTGTCGGGATAAAGAGATATTGTGGTGGTGTGACACGTTCTGCCTTGAGTAGCTCACAAGTTGACAAAGCGGAGTTGTTGAAAGAAATTATGGAGGACGTGGAAGTGATGGTGCAAGACCGAGTTCGCAAAGCGTTGGCAGTGGTATATGTTTATATTACTAGATTTGTTTTATTATTTGAATAAATTCATAAATACTAGCTTAATTTATATGTATGTTTTAATTATTCAGCACACCATCTCATATGGAGGAATTCAAAATGCGGGTGTTCAGGTTCCCTCTCCCATGACAACTGTTGGATCTAAGGCTAGCTACTCACCATCTCATGTGGAGGAGGATGTCAATATCGATTGGATGAAAGAGATGCTTGTGACGGGGTATGTTGATAAGAGACATGCTAGGATAAGGTTGGAGCATGAAGATCATGAGTGCTTTGTCTCCTTCAAAGAGATCATGGACATGGTTTCTGGTGAAGAGTGGCTTGAATTGAGCCATTTGGCCATATGGTGCACGTAAGTAGTAAAGTCTATTTCATTATATAAATTCCTCACATTTTTACATATATTAATCGATTTGATAGTTTTTCTTACTTGCCACTAAATATTTTCATCGTCAATGTGTTGAAAGAGGTATTGATGACTTATATGGATTTGTGTGTCCATACAAGCTTAACGTGAAGGATATGTCCATGAATGTTGTCCTTCAAAACCTTCAACAGAAATTGATGACCACCAATAAGGGAGTATATATTGCTCCATTTTGCCATAGGTAACAGCAACATATTTCAACGAATTGGTGATTCATTTTTCTTTATGTGTTGCTTAATTTTAAGTTTATCAATGTTGCAGCGGACATTGGCAACTAGTTGTCTTAATCCCACCTCAAAATACTGTGGTCTGGATGTGTTCCTTATGCCGCAAAATTATACTTTACACATTTATTTGGAATTAGAATGATTGAATATAATTTGTTTGAGTAATTTTTAAACTTGTAGGTATTTGATGACCCATAGGCATACACCGAAGAGGAGCTTTTTGAGGTTCGTCAGCTTTGGGCAGAATTCTATATGAAGATTCGTACGGAGCAAAGGGATACACTGTTTAGCACTTTTTGATTCTGAAGCTTTGGGCCGAATTCTTTAGATACACCCTTTGGATTAGATACTCTAGCTCTTTTAGAATCATTTAGATACACCCTTTGAAAGTCTACGTGAATTGATAGTCTAGATGATATATGAACAAGCTGTTTATATGGTCTGGTTTTCTGTTAATGTGGACTATGGTATTAGAATTGGTCGTTTATGTTATTTTTGTAATACTGTCTGTGATGCAATCTGTTATTTTTGTGTTGCTGTCTGGGATACAACAGGTTCGTAAACGGTATGGATCAAAAATGAAGGAAACTAAAATGTGTAAAATGACATTTAGCATCGGTTGTTTGAAACAACCGATGCTAAATGTCATTTTCTGATGACGTTTAGAGACATTTAGCGTCGATTGTTTGAAACATCTGATGCTAAACGTCATTTTCTGATGACGTTTAGAGACATTTAGCGTCAGTTGTTTGAAACAACCGATGCTAAATGTCTCAAAGGGGACTTTTAGCGTCGGTTGTTTGAAACAACCGATGCTAAATGTCATTTTCTGATGACTTTTAGAGACATTTAGCGTCGGTTGTTTAAAACAACCGATGCTAAAAGTCCCCTTTGAGACATTTTGCATCGGTTGTTTCAAACAACCGACGCTAAATGTCATTTTTAGACATCTGAAATAGTTTTTAATGTGACATGTAGCATCGGTTATCTGAACACCCGATGCTAAATGTGACATTTAGCGTCGGTTAAATAACCGATACTAAATAACCGATGTTAAATAACCGACGCTAAATGTCTTTTCTGCACTAGTGCATGAAGAGAACTATCCTACCCATGATTTGGAGATAGCGGCGATTGTGTATGCACTGAATATTTGGAGACATTGCCTTTATGGTTCTCGTTTCGAAGTTTTCAGTGATCACAAGAGTCTAAAGTATTTGTTTGACCAGAAAGACTTGAATAACAGGCGGCGGAGAGGGGGAGAGTTCTTGAAGGATTATGATTTCGATTTGAAGAATCATCTCGGAAAAGCTAATGTTGTAGCAAATGCACTAAGCCGGAAGTCTCTTCACACGGCCACTCTTGTGTTGCATGAAATGGCTCTTTTGGAATCTTTTAGGGATCTCTACTTGAAAGTGAGACCGAGAAGAAACCGATTGATACTGAGTCATATTCAGATTTCCAGCGCCTTAAGGAATTCAATCCGATCAACTCAAGAAGTAGATGTGGAGCTTCAAGCTCAGAAAAGATTCCCTTGTTTCACTGAAGATAGTGATGGTGTGATTTGTTTCAATGGTAGAATTTGTGCACCCAATAGACAGTACTCTATACACCCTGGGTCTACCAAGATGTATCGAGATCTTAAGCAGATGTATTGGTGGCCGGGGATGAAGATGGAGATTGTGGAATTTGTGTCTCGATGCATAACTTGTCAAAAGGTTAAGGTAGAGCACCAGAAACCTCCCGGTCAGTTGCAACCTTTGAATGTTCCTGAATGGAAGTGGGAAAGTATTTCTATGGATTTCTTGATGGGGCTACCACGGTCCCAGACCGGTAACAATTCCATCTGGGTAGTTGTGGATCGTTTGACCAAGTCAGCTCACTTCATTTCGGTTCGTTTGACCTATTAAGTATCTAAGCTAGCAGATGAGTATCTCAACAACATAGTCAGACTTCCTGGAATTCCAACAAGTATTATCTCTGATCGAGATCCAAAGTTCACTTCACGTTTCTGGAGAGCTTTGAACAAGGCATTAGGGACTAAATTCTTCATGAATACAACTTATCATCCGTAGACAGATGGCCAGACAGAGAGAACTATTCAAACTCTTGAGGATATGCTTCGAGCCTGTGTGCTCGATAGCGGAGGCAGATGGCAGGATCACCTTCCATTAGTGGAGTTTGCTTACAACAACAGTTATCATTCTAGTATTGGTATGGCTCCGTATGAAGAATTGTTCAGACGGAAGTGTCGGACACCATTGTGTTGGTGGGACGTTGGTGAATGACGAATGATAGGGCCAGAGTTGGTCCAAGAAACTAAAGAGAAGATCCGTCAGATAAGGGAAAGAATGAAAACAGCTCCGAGTCGTCAGAAAAGCTATACCGACAAGAGGAGGAGACCTTTGGAGTTTGATGAGGGTGATCATGTGTTTCTCAGGGTTTCACCCACTATTGGTATTGGTAAGGCTTTGCGGGCTAAGAAACTATGTCCTCGCTATATTGGACCTTTCCAAATTATAGAGAGGATTGGGCCAGTAGCATACCATATCGCCCTGCCGCCATCCTTATCATACCTGCATGATGTATTCCATGTGCCCCAGCTTCGGAAATATATTCCCGATTTTAGTCAACCGTTGAGTGTTGAGAGGGTTGAACTTCGATCATATCTCACCTTTTAGCCTTATCCCAGCCAGATCTTAGAGCATGGTGAAAAAACTCTTAGAGCATCGTGAGGAGCCGTATGAGGTGAAAATCTCATGTACGATTTTGTAATAGAGATGGAATTGAGAAACAACAATCAGCTACCCAATATTCGGGAGATCCCTTTCCCGAACCCATACGCGTTTTGGTAGGTCTCACTCTAACAGGTTTGTCTGGAAATATGCGTACCCATATTTGTCCACCCCGACGGACATTTCGTGACAATGCCCGGTGCCCTGCTTGCCTTGGCTAAACTTTGGAAATCTTAATGCCGTAATGCTTTTCAAATCCTCCTAGCCATTATCCTACTGCAATAATTTTTGCTAAGAAGAATGCCTAAGTTATGGTAATTCCACCCAGAAGGTAATGGGTTACTCCTACAGCACGTCCCGGTATAATGCTCAAGGCTCTAGGATGAGTCTCAAATACTAAGCAATGGGATCCGATGAGATAAGGGTGGCTGCTTCTAGCCAAACCTCCGGGCTGTCTCTGCACTCCCACCTCCGTTATCACTGAGCGAGCATTTAGGGGCCTTAATTGGTGATCTGGAAGGAGTAAGGGCTCTGACCGCGTGCCTGTTGAATAGAATTTGATCAATCCCTTTTCCTGCCGTTAAGGTAGCCGTATATTCTTCTTGCTGATCAATGATTACCCAGAATTCCCATTAATAAAAAAATAGAACTTCCCGCTGTGTACAAAATAAACTTTGTAGCTGAATACAAATGTTTCTTTCCTCCCCATTTGTATATGCTTATTTGATCTCCTTCTAACAACCTATGTATTTTGTTATAAAATTGGAATTGGTACAATTTGTAGAATTAGAAGCTTTGGCACAATTCGCTTCTGATCTCGATAAAGCTACGCAAAATTAATTGGCAAGAGGTCAAAGATTGCTCGAGTTGCTTAAATATATAAAAATTGTTGCTAATCAAGTTGTTTGATGATTGTTTGAATTCATCTTTTCTTGTTTGAATATAGTTTGGGCACTTAATTAATTGAGATAATTGAATGAATTGAGTCCAAGTGGGATTAGAAGTGGGTATTGTATGAGTAATAGTGGGGGTGCTAGAACCACAAGGGTATAGTAGGCATTTCCTATCCACTTAAAACATCCGGCTGAAAAACAACACCACACCTTAACACTCACTTTCACCCAAACTCACAAAAACACACACACAACAAGAAAAAGAGAGAGCTCGAGAAAAGAAGAGAAAAGAGAGAGTTGACAGAAAATCCCAAACCCTCAACTCATCACACCATAACCAGAAATTTCTATTCTTCTCTTCTTCCCAACTAGTTGCTACTGAAAAATACTAGAGCAAAAACTCACCTTCAGCTAGAAACACAAAAAGAAACATCATCTATTTCTTTCTTCATTTTCGCAACCATAGTGAGGGTGAACTAGATGTGGAAAAACATGGTTTGCTTGCTGACCTTGGGGCTGGATTAAGACATTTCAGTAGCTGCATTGTGGACTAGAACCATCAAGAAGGGGGTTTAGAAACTTGGGTTCGAAGTTGGGTTCCTAGTGACTTGTTTGGTGCTTCAAAGTCTCGATTTCTTGCTTGTTGTTGTTGTTTCCCCGATTTTAAGGTGAGTTCTTCACAAAATTTCGATTGATTGATGATTTGGAGTATTGCATGTTGTTGATTCTGAAGTTTTAGAGTTGCATGTGTGTTTGAATTGGTAAAATCTGAAAGGGTCTTCATTGGGAAGTCATAATGTGGTTCTAATTGGTTTCTTGATTGATATAAATTGATTGTTTGGAAGTGTTAAAAGTGTTGTTATTAATTGTTGATGCGTTAAGAGTGGCTAGGTAATCCTGTGTCTGTAAACTATGTGGGGTTCAACAAGAATGTCCAGGTAATCCTGTGTCTGTAAACTATGTGGGGTTCAACAAGAATAATAATCCCTATTCGAATACTTACAATCCTGGTTGGAAGAATCACCCCAACTTCAGATGGGGAGCTAACAATGCTATTGCACCAAATTACACTGCTCCTGTTATCCCACCAAGATTCCCTACTCAGAATTATCAAAGGCAAAACACCCCAGCCATGGATACCTCCATGGAAAATCTGTTGAAAGGTTTCATGAGTGATTGTAAAACAACTTTGAAAACTCATGAAGCCTCTATCAAAAATCTGGAGATCCAAATGGGGCAGATAGTTAATGTTCTTACTCAAAGGACTGGTGGAGCATTACCATCCACTACTGAAGCCTCAACTTCTCATACAACAGGGAAGGAGCATGTCAAGGCTATATCTCTGAGAAGTGGGAAAGATTTACAAGGGCCGTCAACTAGTTTAGAAAAAGAAAAAGAAAAAGAAAAAAATGCTGAAAAAGAAAAAAAATTCTTAGGCGCTACAGCAGCTGACACTGTAGCAGCTAGCAAAGCACAATCTCCCGTAACAAGGATTATTCCAGAATACCCTGAACCTCCCTATCCACAAAGGCTAAGGAAGGCACAAGAAGATAAGCAATTTAACAAATTTCTGGAAGTACTAAAACAACTGCACATTGTAACACCCCAAAATTAATTAAATATTTATTTATTTAATTAATTAATTATATTAGATTCATGTGATAGATATAATAATAGAATGATATAGGTTAATTATATTAGTGTGTTGGTCCATATTAGAGTTAGAAATAACAAAGTGGAGTGAATTGGCCCAATATAGTATTCGCATAAGGCTAAGGAAAATAGCCCATGATGAGTGATGTCTACGGATAGGGCTAGGTTTGGGGTTTCTCTGATAATTAGAAACAAAACGTAATTAGAAGTGAGAAGAAGAGAAGAGGGCGACGGCTAGAGAGAAGAGAGAAGAGAAGGCGTGATCCACAACCAAGGAGAGAGAAGGAAAGCTAGGGTTTCGACTTCTACAAGCTAAGGTAAGGGTGAGGTTCATGCTTTATAAGGGTTTGTATGAAGGGTTGTATGTGGGTTAGGGTTTGGTAGTGATCATACATGTATTATATTTATGATGTGTTTGATAAAATGTTTTGAATGCTATATTGGTTGATTTTGTCATGTAATTGATGTTCCCATGCCCTAATACCATGTTTGATAATTGATGTGTTCATAAAAATATAGGTGTGCTATGCTGAATGTGGCGCCCTAGGCGCCCAGCCACTGTTTTTCAGTTTTTGGTTGATGCTGAATGTGGCGCCCTAGGCGCCCAGTCACCATGTCCTGCGTTTTGATTTTTGGTTGTTGCTGGAACTGGCGCCCTAGGCGCCCAGTGTGTCTCTGTGTTGCTGAAAGTGGCGCCCTAGGCGCCCAGTCTCATTCTGTGTGGTTCTGTGTCGCTGAGCAAGGCCCCCTAGGCGCCCAGTATTTTTCCAGTGTTGCCCAGCGTGCTTTTGTGTCACTGAAAGTGGCGCCCTAGGCGCCCAGTGGTGTCCTGTGTTGTTCTGTGTGTTGCTGTGTTGTTCCAGTATTGTTCCTGTGTTGCTGGGGAAGGCGCCCTGTCACTGTCCCTGTGTGTTGTTGCTGATATAGGCGCCCTGCTCCTGGGCGCCATGCCCTGTGCATGTTTATATGTTTGTTGCTGATTTAGGCGCCGTACCGTGTCATGTTTTACTGTTTCTGTTGAAGGCGCCCTGTCCCTGGGCGCCATGCCTGTTTGGTTGCTGATTGCTATAGGCGCCCTGCTCCTGGGCGCCGCGTCCTGAATTGTTGTTGCTGTTTACTGCAAATTGTTGTTGCTGTTGCTGAAACATTATTATTGCATTTACTGAAAAATTATTGTTGCTGTTGCTGAAACATTATTATTGCTGTTGCTGAAAAATTATTGTTGCTGTTGCTGAAACATTATTATTGTTGTTGCTGAAAATCGTTGTTGCTGTTTTCTGAAGATAATTGTGTGCTGTTTATGAAAATCAATGTTGTTGTTTTCTGAAGATAATTGTGTGTTGTTTATGAAAATCAATGTTGCTGTTTTCTGAAAATAATTGTGTGCTGTTTCAGAAAATCATTATTGCTGTTTTCTGAAAATCGTTGTTGTTCTTTTCTGAAAAATCATTGTTGCTGTTTTCTGAAAATCATTGCTGCTGTTCCTATTTTATGGGCTATTCCTATTTTTTTCGGGGTGGTCGTTGGTTGTCCCTAGTTTTGTAGGTGGTTGTTGGCGCCCTTAGCGCCCTGTTGTATTGTTGACTTGTTGTTGTCGGCCGGTGGCCATTGTTGGATTGCCTCTTTAGGCATGGATTTGTTGTTGTAGGCCGGTGGCCCTTATTGAGTCGTTGTTGCAGGCCTATGGCCGTTGTTGATGTGTATGGCTATTGTTTGTCTGTGTTGCATCATTGAGTCGCATGCATATCATGTGCATATAGGGCACATGGCCCTGGAACTTGTCTCTGAATTGTTGGATCGCCTCTTTTGGCGTGGATTTGTTGGAAGCCTCTATTTACGGGCTGGATTTCGGTACCATCATGCATTATAGGGCAGACGGCCCTCTGATGAGCATCCTGCATTCATACCACATGATTGAAGTCACTGACTGCTGTGACACGTTCTATACTGAATATTGACTGTTGCGATGATATATGTTTGTCGTGCTGATGTTGACTATTATGATGGTAATGACTGTTATGTCCATGCTGTTGTTGACCCCTTCTGTTTGAATGTTACCCCTATGTTGGTAACGTGCAGGTGATCTCGAATGAAGACCATAGTTCTTCGTTAGTTCGGTGTCGTCGCTCTGATACGTAGCACTCGGGGGGAATGAACGCTGATTTATTTTAGTTATGACTTTGCATTTATTTGGTTTTAATACTGTGAGCCTTGCATATGTGCAACGACTTCGATGATTGAACTTGTTGAATTTTCCGCTGCGTGATTGAATATTATTTGATGACTAACGTTTTAAAAGTACTATGTATTCGAGTTGTTTTTGAGAAATGTGACATCTGTTTTATCGTTAAAAACTCTGATTTTACGTGTAACACCCCAATAATTTCTAACTTGTAGGAACTACCGAAATGCACTACTAGCATACATCAGAGTGGCTTTCCTTTTTAAATATTGAACACATTCTAAAATTCGATGAAAATCATCAAACGGGTAAGCATAACAGAACATGAAACACATGAAGTCGGTTCTCACATAACTCGAACTAGTGTTCAATACAAAATCAGAAAGTCTGCGGAAGCGATTTACAACTTAATTCAAGTACAAGTCGTACAATCGAATATCTATGACAAAGAGGGAAACCAAAATACATAAACATGACAAAATAGACGACAGCGTCTCCACGAAGCGGTTCCACGACCATTGCTCCTGCACATCCAACTTCTACCTGTAACACTGAAAAACAACAACATGGATTGGGTGAGACAACTTGTCTCAGTGAGTTCTATCGCGACCTCTTACTAACTCTCGCGGTTCAGTTATGCTTGATTTGTTATTCTTGATTCATGAGTTCGTAGTCTTTAATTCGACTACGTGGAACATACAACGTGTACTCGTGGCCCTTCTAAGCGACACACAAGGCACACACAATGACAATGATTCTTAGCATATCACCGGTGACTTTATTTGAAAGCACCGGCAAACCCGATCCCCGGCCATTTCTACTACCAAGGGACAAACAATGACGGGGCCTAAGGTCATAAGGAATCATGACTTCCTCGCCCTTAGTACACTAATCGTGAAAACTAGGGTCGTCATCCTAACATGGTGTATAATATAAATACATGAACAATGAGCAGTGAACAGTGAACGATGAACTTAATCAAACCATGAGCTTATGCTTAACAGTGAACTTGTACTTGACTTAGTATTGTACTAACATGATGTTATTATTAGGTGATCTAGTTACTAACTTAATCTTATAGTTAAGTGATCTCACATGGCTTACTAAGGCTTACTAACCTAACTTATCATGATGCTAATCCAAGTAGTCCAGCACAATACATCAATCACATAAAGCAATATCCATGGCATACGCTTATCGACAATTAAATCCATAACACATTCCATGTACCCGCATTGGGCCGTTTATAAAACCATGGACCGCAAGGGTCGTTATTAAAATTAGCGTGAACGTGACAATGATCCAAACACAAGTAGTTTCCATGAATTACGGTTATATTGTTGTTGTATAACATTGGGAAGGGATTAGGATGGGTTTGGAATCAATTAGGGAGGCTTTGAACACATTTTGAAAATGTTGGAAGAAGCATACGCACGACCCGTGCTTGATGGCGCACGGTTCGTGCGCGAAATCAACACTCAGCAGTCCTGTGAATCAGAAGGAAACGCACGAACCGTGCCTGTCTCACAGACTTGCTGTAATGCCATTTCGAGCCCTTTTTCGAATTCGTTTCGTGTCCAAACTCCGTTCCGATCGATACCTAACTCATCAACCTTCAAAAAGGTAACATTATCCAGCCAAACAATCCACATATCAATCAATCAATCACAACAACAATCAAAGTCTCAATCAACCAATCATGCAATTCAATCATTCAAGCGACATTTTCACAAAACGGTTTTTAACGATGATTTTCACAAAACGAAAGACCGACTCAGAAAGCATGACCAATATTCTTAAATTAATTCCCTAGTGAGTATAGAACTCACCTTTAGAAGACAAACAACAATCACACCGAGACTTCGAGAAAGCACGGTGACTCACGAACTTGCTCCTAGACAGCCCCCAAAACTGAAACTCAGACTTCCAATGGCTTGCACTTTGAAACCCCAAACACCCAAATGATTTCTAAGTTGTTCCAGTTCATGATTCAGGTACAAGGAATGGTTCTATAGCTTCTCATTCCAACATGCAAGAGGTTCAGAGTTTCTGTTTGGTCATGAAAAGCTTGATGATTGATAATGGTGATTTTGGCTTAGAGAGGGAAGGGATTTCGAATTTGGTATGAATGAAAAGGGGGAGATGAGCTGATTCTGGTGATGTTAATGGATCATACATGCAAGGAGTTCTGAGAAAACCCTCTTCTCTTCCCTTCTCTCACTCTCGCACCCTCTCCTCCTTCCCTCCCTGGTTCAGTTTCTGATTCTAAAAACATGAAGTGTGTGTGTGTTGGTTTCCAGCTGAAGAATTTGCTTAAATATAAGCCCTGTAGAAAGACAGTTTTGTCCCTCACTTACCCATCCTATTCCATATGACTCCTTCAGCCCAACTCAATCCCACTTGACACAATTAATTTAATTAGACACACCATTTCACTTACTTATCAATTAAATAGATACCAATTCAATTCAATTTATTTAAAACACCTCATATATCATAAATACTAAGAATAATTAATTATGATACCTAACTATCCGATTGGATAAATACTTAGCTCGTGACCACTAATCCAAACTCGACCGACGAAGCTTCTAAAAATTAGGGGATGTTACATTACGCTAATAAATTACCGGGTAGAAATGGGTGTTACATTAGTGGTATCAGAGCAGTTTCGGTGTGTCCGGCCAAGTTGTCCAGTTACTGTGTCATTGACAATCAAGTATTGTCGATTAGTTCTAACTTTTGCTTATGTTGTAGTGATTAGTTGAAATGGCTGGAAGGAACGATGCTGCTATTGCTGCTGCGTTGGCTGCTATGGCTCAGGCCGTGGAGGGTCAGCAGAATGCTGGTGAGAATGCTGGGTCTCGTAGTTTGGCGACCTTCCAAAGAGAGAATCCGCCTACTTTCAAAGGCAAGTATAATCCTGATGGAGCGTTGGCTTGGCTGAAGGAGATGGAGAGGATCTTCCGTGTGATGGACTGCACTCCAGCGCAGAAGGTTTGTAACACCCCGATAGTTTCTAACTTGTAGAAACTACCGAAATGCACTACTGGCATACATCAGAGTGACTTTCCTTTTTAAAATATTGAACACATTCTACACTTCGATGAAACTCATCAAATGCACTTACATATCTGAACATAATATAATTAAAGTCGGTCCTCACATAACTCAAACTAGTGTTCAATACTCAAAACCGAAAGTCTGCGGAAGCGATTTACAACTTCATGACATAAGTCGTACAATCGTATATCTAAGGTACCGAATACAAATATACAGAGATACAAAGGAAACTGAAATACAAAGATACATAACATGACAAAAGGAATGTCGTCAGCAACTCTTCAAGCGTCTCCATAGTTGTGCCTCACGGTCTTCAACTTTCCCTGCTTAACTGAAAAACAACAACAATGGATTGGGTGAGACAACTTGTCTCAGTGACTTCTATCGAGACCCCTTACTAACTCTCTCGGTTCAATTATGCTTGATTTCATGAATCGTAGCCCTTAAGTCGACTACGGGGAACATACAACGTGTACTCGTGGCCCTTCTAAGCGACACACAAGGCACACACAATAACAATGATTCTTAGCATATCACCGGGTCTTATTTTAAAGATTCCGGCAAACCCGGTCCCCGGCCATTTCTACTACCTTAGGGACAACAATGCAGTGGGCCTAGGGGATAAGGCTCATGACTTCCTCTCCCACTAGTACGCTAATCCATGCACAGGGTCGTCACCCCAGAAATGATGTGTATAATATATACCATGAACAATGAGCAGTAAACCGTGATCAGTGAACAATGAATTTGATCAAACCATGAGCTTATACTTAACAGCGAACTTGTACTTAACTTAGTCTTGTACGAACATGATCTTATTATTAGGTGATCTCACATGGCTTACTCTTCTAACTTATCCTGATAATAATCCAGCCAGTCCAGCACAATACATCAATCACACAAAGCAATATCCATGGCATAAGCTTATCTCGATCACAATCATAGCATGACAATCAAATCCATAACACAAGTAGGTTCCATGGATTACGGTTATTTTATCATTTCATAACATTGGGAAGGGATTAGGATAGGTTTGGAATCATTTAGGAAGCGTTTGGACACCTTTTAAAAATATGGGTCAGATAGATACGCACGACTCGTGCTTAATGGCGCACGATCTGTGCGCGAAATGGAAATTTTCCAAAAAGCATCAGAAGGATCCGCACGATCCGTGTGCCAGGGTACACGATCCGTGCCTGATGCACAGTCTTGTAAAATGGCCATTTCATACTGTTTTTGACTCCGTTTCGTGTCCAAATATTTTCCCGATCGATACCTAACTTATCAACCTTTAAGAACAGAATATCATTCAGCCAAACACTCCATATAAAACTCATCATAACAACCATAAATATCAAACACAATTCCAATCAAACAATGACATATCTCGGTATTTAAAACGGGTTTTTGCAAAGCGGCTTGTCGCCAGTTTCTTTCAAAACGCGAGACTCAACCATAACACATGATAATTTCCCTAGTGAGTATAGAACTCACCTCTTTCACGATGATAACCACACAATGCCGAGACTTATCGAACGCGACGAACGAAGGCACACAAACTCTCTTGCTCAACTGCTCCTAGACAACTCCAAGCTGAAAACCCAGGTCTCCTAAAGCTTGTACACTGAATCCAGATCCGGAAGAGCTTCCTAGGTTGGTTCAAATCATGGTTTAGGGACTGAAGTTGGTCCTAATGCTCACCCAACCAACATGCAATGGTTCAGATTTGGTGCTTGGGCAAGTGGAGCTTGGTTTGTCCTCCAATGGTGATTTATGGTGGAGGAGGGGGATGATTTCGAATTTGGTATCAATGAAAAGAAGGAGATGAGCTTAACACTTTGGTGGCAAGGGATTAAACATGCATGAACATTTTGATGAACTCTCCTCTCTTCTCTTTCCCTCTCCCTCTCACGCCTCACCTTCCCTTTCTCTCCCCTCAGTTTCTGTTTTCTTTCTCTTTGAAAATGAAGTGTGTTTCCCTTCATTTGTTCAGCTGGATGGGTTCATATAAGGGGACATGGCAAAAAGACCAAACTATCCCTTTCCTAACATTTCATTCCCTATGACTCCTTCAGCTCTAATAAACTCAATGTGAAGCAATTAATTCAATTAAGCACACAATTCTCACACTTAACCAATCAAGTAAATCACTTTCAATTTAATTTAAAATTTCAATCAACTAAATAAATCACTAATAATTGATATTATAACAATATAATAAATTAGCAAATATAGGGGATGTTACATTCACCCCAACTTTTAAAAATTTTGTCCTCAAAATTTGACCTACTCAAATAATTTAGCACACAATATTCCTTTCGTCGAATCATCATCAGCTTTCCCTTTCTGAGCGTCCAACACAAATACCCTCGGAGCAGCCGTCCCCTCTCTATTCCTCTTCTTAGCGGGACAATCCCTAGAGTAGTGTCCTTCCTCCTTGCAAAAGAAACAATGATCTGAGCCCATGCGACATTCTCCCCTATGCGGTTTTCCACACTTTGAACAATTTTCAGGCTTTGAGAACTCGGATGTCCGCACTTGCTTATCCTTGCCGAGGTTACCCCTTGACTCATCGTCCCGGTCTTCCCATTCGACCTCCTTCCTCTTATTCTGATTGAATACCTTTCTACTAGCATACAACCTCTTCAAATCACTTTCAGCTATATGAGCTTGTTGAACCATGGCCGCATAATTGGTATATGCAAAAGAACTTAGACTCTGTGCAATGTCCTCCCTTAATCCATACTTGAACCTTTCGGTTTTCCACTTGTCATTGGGAGCATACCCGGCCAAACCGAAGAATTGATATAACTCTTCAAACTTAGCCGCGTACTGACCCACAGTTGAACTTCCTTGAGTGAGAGTCAGAAACTCATTCTCCTTGTCAAACCTCGTAGCTGTCGGAAAGAACTGCTCCAAAAATACCTGCCTGAAATGTTCCCAAGTCTGGGGAGTACCCATAGTTGCCATCATGGCTTTGGCGTTAGTCCACCAGTTGTTAGCTTCTCCCTTCAGCATATGTGTCGCCAATCTCAGCTTGTCCTCATCAGGGACTTGCATAGCCACGAAAATCTTCTCTATGTCATCCATCCAATGCTGGGCTTCCATGACATCTGGTCCTCCTCTGAACTCGGACGGCTTCATTTTCAGAAATTCAGAGAAAACCCTCCTTGGGTCAACTTGAGGCTCAGGAACTTGCTGAGGCTGAGCTTGAGCATTCTGCTGCATTAGCAACATATCTTCCATCATCTTCTGTTGTCTCTCGATCACATTCTGCATCCATTCGGTATTCGGATCAACGGGGACGCTTCTCCTACTTCCACCAGCCATGATTCTGCAAAATATGCACAAAGTGTTTAGTTGATCAGGCTAAACGTCTAATAGCATATAAAGAGGAATCACACTTAGAGGACTTAAGAGACTCATGGTTCTAAGCCCGACTAGGTCGAACTGCTCTGATACCAATTGTAACACCCCGATAGTTTCTAACTTGTAGAAACTACCGAAATGCACTACTGGCATACATCAGAGTGACTTTCCTTTTTAAAATATTGAACACATTCTACACTTCGATGAAACTCATCAAACACACTTACATATCTGAACATAATATAATTAAAGTCGGTCCTCACATACCTCAAACTAGTGTTCAATACTCAAAACCGAAAGTCTGCGGAAGCGATTTACAACTTCATGACATAAGTCGTACAATCGTATATCTAAGGTACCGAATACAAATATACAGAGATACAAAGGAAACTGAAATACAAAGATACATAACATGACAAAAGGAATGTCGTCAGCAACTCTTCAAGCGTCTCCATAGCTGTGCCTCACGGTCTTCAACTTTCCCTGCTTAACTGAAAAACAACAACAATGGATTGGGTGAGACAACTTGTCTCAGTGAGTTCTATCGAGACCCCTTACTAACTCTCTCGGTTCAATTATGCTTGATTTCATGAATCGTAGCCCTTAAGTCGACTACGAGGAACATACAACGTGTACTCGTGGCCCTTCTAAGCGACACACAAGGCACACACAATAACAATGATTCTTAGCATATCACCGGGTCTTATTTTAAAGATTCCGGCAAACCCGGTCCCCGGCCATTTCTACTACCTTAGGGACAACAATGCAGTGGGCCTAGGGGATAAGGCTCATGACTTCCTCTCCCACTAGAACGCTAATCCATGCACAGGGTCGTCACCCCTGAAATGATGTGTATAATATATACCATGAACAATGAGCAGTGAACCGTGAACCGTGATCAGTGAACAATGAATTTGATCAAACCATGAGCTTATACTTAACAGTGAACTTGTAGTTAACTTAGTCTTGTACGAAGATGATCTTATTATTAGGTGATCTCACATGGCTTACTAGGGTTTACTCTTCTAACTTATCCTGATAATAATCCAGCCAGTCCAGCACAATACATCAATCACACAAAGCAATATCCATGGCATAAGCTTATCTCGATCACAATCATAGCATGACAATCAAATCCATAACACAAGTAGTTTCCTTGGATTGCGGTTATTTTATCATTTCATAACATTGGGAAGGGATTAGGATAGGTTTGGAATCATTTAGGAAGCGTTTGGACACCTTTTAAAAATCTGGGTCAGACAGATACGCACGACCCGTGCTTAATGGCGCACGATCCGTGCGCGAAATGGAAATTTTCCAGAAAGCATCAGAAGGATCCGCATGATCCGTGTGCCAGGGCACACGATCCGTGCCTGATGCACAGTCCTGTAAAATGGCCATTTCATACTGTTTTTGACTCCGTTTCGTGTCCAAATCATTTCCCGATCGATACCTAACTTATCAACCTTTAATAACAGAATATCATTCAGCCAAACACTCCATATATCACTCATCATAACAACCATAAATATCAAACACAATTCCAATCAAACAACGACATATCTCGGTATTTAAAACGGGTTTTCGCAAAGCGGCTTGTCGCCAATTTCTTTCAAAACGCGAGACTCAACCAGAACACATGATAATTTCCCTAGTGAGTATAGAACTCGCCTCTTTCACGATGACAACCACACAATGCCGAGACTTATCGAACGCGACGAACGGAGGGCCACAAACTCTCTTGCTCAACTGCTCCTAGACAACTCCAAGCTGAAAACCCAGGTCTCCTAAAGCTTGTACACTGAATCCAGATCCGGAAGAGCTTCCTAGGTTGGTTCAAATCATGGTTTAGGGACTGAAGTTGGTCCTAATGCTCACCCAACCAACATGCAATGGTTCAGATTTGGTGTTTGGGCAAGTGGATCTTGGTTTGTCCTCCAATGGTGATTTATGGTGGAGGAGGGGGATGATTTCGAATTTGGTATCAATGAAAAGAAGGAGATGAGCTTAACACTTTGGTGGCAAGGGATTAAACATGCATGAACATTTTGATGAACTCTCCTCTCTTCTCTTTCCCTCTCCCTCTCACGCCTCACATTCCCTTTCTCTCCCCTCAGTTTTTGTTTTCTTTCTCTTTGAAAATGAAGTGTGTTTCCCTTCATTTGTTCACCTGGATGGTTTCATATAAGGGGACATGGCAAAAAGACCAAACTATCCCTTTCCTAACATTTCATTCCCTATGATTCCTTCAGCTCTAATAAACTCAATGTGAAGCAATTAATTCAATTAAGCACACAATTCTCACACTTAACCAATCAAGCAAATCACTTTCAATTTAATTTAAAATTTCAATCAACAAAATAAATCACTAATAATTGATATTATAACAATATAATAAATTATCAAATATAGGGGATGTTACATTCACCCCAACTTTTAAAAATTTTGTCCTCAAAATTTGACCTACTCAAACAATTTAGCACACAATATACCTTTCGTCGAATCATCATCAGCTTTCCCTTTCTGAGCGTCCAACACAAATACCCTCGGAGCAGCCGTCCCCTCTCTATTCCTCTTCTTAGCGGGACAATCCCTAGAGTAGTGTCCTTCCTCCTTGCAAAAGAAACAATGATCTGAGCCCATGCGACATTCTCCCCTATGCGGTTTTCCACACTTTGAACAATTTTCAGGCTTTGAGAACTCGGATGTCCGCACTTGCTTATCCTTGCCGAAGTTACCCCTTGACTCATCGTCCCGGTCTGCCCATTCGACCTCCTTCCTCTTATTCTGATTGAATACCTTTCTACTAGCATACAACCTCTTCAAATCACTTTCAGCTATATGAGCTTGCTGAACCATGGCCGCATAATTGGTATATGCAAAAGAACTTAGACTCTGAGCAATGTCCTCCCTTAATCCATACTTGAACCTTTCGGTTTTCCACTTGTCATTGGGAGCATACCCAGCCAAACCGAAGAATTGATAAAACTCTTCAAACTTAGCCGCGTACTGACCCACAGTTGAACTTCCTTGAGTGAGAGTCAGAAACTCATTCTCCTTGTCAAACCTCGTAGCTGTCGGAAAGAACTGCTCCAAAAATACCTGCCTGAAATGTTCCCAAATGTTCCTAGACAACTCCAAGCTGAAAACCCAGGTCTCCTAAAGCTTGTACACTGAATCCAGATCTGGAAGAGCTTCCTAGGTTGGTTCAAATCATGGTTTAGGGACTGAAGTTGGTCCTAATGATCACCCAACCAACATGCAATGGTTCAGATTTGGTGTTTGGGCAAGTGGAGCTTGGTTTGTCTTCCAATGGTGATTTATGGTGGAGGAGGGGATGATTTCGAATTTGGTATCAATGAAAAGAAGGAGATGAGCTTAACACTTTGGTGGCAAGGGATTAAACATGCATGAACATTTTGATGAACTCTCCTCTCTTCTCTTTCCCTCTCCCTCTCACGCCTCACCTTCCCTTTCTCTCCCCTCAGTTTTTGTTTTCTTTCTCTTTGAAAATGAAGTGTGTTTCCCTTCATTTGTTCACCTGGATGGGTTCATATAAGGGGACATGGCAAAAAGACAAAACTATCCCTTTCCTAACATTTCATTCCCTATGACTCCTTCAGCTCTAATAAACTCAATGTGAAGCAATTAATTCAATTAAGCACACAATTCTCACACTTAACCAATCAAGCAAATCACTTTCAATTTAATTTAAAATTTCAATCAACTAAATAAATCACTAATAATTGATATTACAACAATATAATAAATTAGCAAATATAGGGGATGTTACAAGGTTCGTTACGGTACTCACATGTTGGCCGAAGAAGCTGATGACTGGTGGCTAGAGGCTAGTCAAAGATTGTGGCTACAGGTGAAGAGGTCACTTGGGTTGTGTTCCGGAGGGAGTTTCTGAGGAAGTATTATCCGTAGGATGTTCGGGGTAAGAAGGAAATTGAGTTCCTTGAGCTGAAGCAAGGAAACCTGTCGGTTACTGAGTATGCTGCTAAGTTTGTGGAATTGGCCAAGTTTTATCCGCACTACAGTGAAGCAACTGCTAAATTTTCGAAGTGCATCAAATTTGAGAATGGGTTGCGACCAAAGATCAACAAGGCCATTGGGTATCAGAAGATCCGCGTTTTTGCTGATTTAATTGATAGCTGCAGAATCTATGAAGAGGACAACAATGCGCATTATAAGATTATTAATGAGAAGAGGGGCAAGCCTCAGAATCGTGGTAAGCCATATGATGCTCCTGCCGGAAAGGGTAAGTCGAGAGTTGCTGATGGCAAGAGAACTAGTGGGGGAGATGCTCCGACTAGTATTGTGTGTTTCAGATGTGGAAAGCCTGGTCATAAGAGTAATGCGTGTACTGCTGAGGGGAGGATGTGTTACCGCTGTGGTAAAGTCGGGCATGATTCATCTGTGTGTGAGCATAAGGAGGTGATCTGTTTCAATTGTGGAGAAGGAGGTCACATTAGTACTCGGTGCGAGAAGCCGAAGAAGGAGAGGGTCAGCGGAAGAGTGTTCCCGTTGTCAGGATTAGAGGCTACTGAAGACGACGGTCTTATTAGAGGTACATGCTTCATTAATGGCACTCCTCTAAATTCTATTATTGATACTGGTGCTTCGCATTGTTTTATTGCTGCTGATTGTGTCGCAAGGTTGGGTCTTGCGTTTTCTTCTATGCTTAGAGAGATGGTTGTCGACACTCCAGCTAAGGGGTCGGTGACTGCTTCTCTTATGTGTTCTCAGTGTCCATTGTTGATCTTCGACAGAGACTTTGTTGTAGACCTGATTTGCTTGACGTTGAGTGGGTTAGATGTGATCCTAGGTATGGACTGGTTGCAGCATAACCACGTTCATATCAATTGTTGTAGTAAGTCAGTAAGTTTTGCCGCTCCAGAGGAAGAAGAAACTGGGTTGTTGTCTGCCAGTCAATTGCGGAAGCTTATCCAGGAGGGAGTTCCGTTGTTTTCGCTGATAGCATCGCTGTCCGTGGAGAATCAAGCCATTATTGAGGAGTTGTGAGTGGTGTGTGAGTTTCCCGAAGTTTTCCCTGATGAGATTTCGAGTGTACCGCCAGAGAGGGAAGTTGAGTTTGCGATTGATCTTGTACCTGGTACTAGACCTGTTTCTAAGGCACCGTACAGGATGTCGGCATCAGAATTGTCAAAGTAGAAGAAGCAACTTGAAGACCTGCTTGAGAAGAAGTTTGTAAGGCCGAGTGTATCGCCGTGGGGAGCTCCTGTGTTGTTAGTGAAGAAAAAGGATGGTAGTATGAGACTCTGTGTTGATTATAGGCAATTGAATAAGGTGACAATTAAGAACAAGTATCCACTTCCGAGGATAGACGATTTGATGGATCAGCTAGTGGGTGCTCAAGTGTTCAGTAAAATTGATTTGAGATCAGGTAATCATCTGATCAAGGTGATGGACGAAGATATTCAGAAGATGGCTTTCAGAACCCGTTATGGTCATTATGAGTATTCGGTGATGCCGTTCGGTGTTACCAACGCACCAGGAGTATTTATGGAATATATGAATCGTATTTTTCATACTTACTTGGATCGGTTTGTGGTGGTATTCATTGACGACATTCTGATTTACTCTAAATCGGAAGAAGAGCATGTAGAGCATCTGAGGTTAGTATTGGAGGTACTGAAGGAAAAGAAGCTGTATGCGAAGTTGTCAAAGTGTGAGTTTTGGTTGAAGGAAGATGGTTTTCTCGGTCATGTCATTTCTGGTAGGGGTATTGCAGTGGATCTGTCGAAAGTTGAAGCAGTGCTGAGTTGGGAAGCCCCGAGGTCGGCTAACGAGATTAGAAGCTTTTT
Source organism: Astragalus membranaceus (assembly GCA_039519185.1). Lineage (NCBI taxonomy): Eukaryota > Viridiplantae > Streptophyta > Magnoliopsida > Fabales > Fabaceae > Astragalus > Astragalus membranaceus. Next base: position 122,890,796 of record CM076848.1, on the reverse strand, counting down.
GGGATTGGCCGGCTATTAGAGGAGATTCATTGAAGGTTTTTCTAAGTTAGCAATTCCGTTAACTCAGTTAACCTGCAAAGGAAAGGCTTTCGTTTGGGACGCCCGTTGTGAAGAAAGTTTCTTGGAATTGAAGAAGAGATTGACAACGTCTCCTGTCTTGACGTTGCCCAATCCGGAAGAGTCGTTTCTGGTGTATTGTGATGCTTCAAAAATGGGTCTAGGTGGCGTGCTTATGCAAGATGGGAAGGTTAATGCGTATGCGTCGAGGCAGTTAAGAGTTCATGAGAAGAATTATCCTACGCATGGCTTGGAGCTAGCTGCAGTGGTCTTTGTGCTGAAGATTTGCAGGCACTATCTCTATGGTTCTAGATTTGAGGTGTTTAGTGACCATAAGAGCTTGAAATATTTGTTTGACCAGAAGGAGTTGAATATGAGGCAGTGGCGGTGGTCGGAGTTGTTGAAGGACTATGATTTCGGTTTGAACTATCATCCAGGCAAAGCTAATGTCGGGGCTGATGCTTTAAGCCGAAAGACCTTGCATATGTCGGCAACGATGGTTAAGGAGTCGGAACTGATCGAGGAGTTGAGAGATATAAGTCTGGTTTGTGAAGTGACACCTCAGAGTGTTAAGTTAGGAATGTTGAAGATTGGTAATGATTTTTTGAACAGCATCAGAGAGGCCCAGAAATCCGATGTTAAGCTGGTAGACTTGATGGTTGGGATTGATCAATCTAAGAATGAGGATTTCAGGTTGGATTCCCAAGGTTTGTTGAAGTTCCGTGGTAGGATTTGCATTCCTGATGATGCAGAGATGAAGAGAGCCATTCTTGAAGAGAGTCACAGAAGTAAGTTAAGTATTCATCCGGGAGCTACGAAGATGTATCAAGATCTGAAGAAGTTGTTTTGGTGGCCTGGTATGAAGAGGGATGTAGCGCAATTCGTTTATGCATGTTTGACTTGCCAGAAGTCAAAGGTTGAACATCAGAAACCTGCAGGATTGATGCAACCGTTGGAAGTTCCAGAGTGGAAATGGGATAGGATTTCGATGGACTTTGTGACGGGATTGCCCAATACTGCGAGAGGGTATGATGCAATTTGGGTGATTGTTGACAGGTTAACAAAATCGTCTCATTTTGTCCCTATTAACATTACATATCCAGGGTCGAGGTTGGCGGAGATTTATATCCGGGAGATTGTGAAGCTGCATCGAGTTCCTATGAGTATCATTTCGGATAGAGATTCGAGGTTCACTTCAGATTTTTGGAAGAGTTTGCAAGAGAAGTTGGGATCTAAGTTGAGGTTGAGTTCGGCGTATCACCCTCAGACAGATGGTCAGTCAGAGAGTACGATTCAGTCGTTAGAAGATTTATTGAGGGCATGTGTTCTGGAAGAAGGAGGTTCGTGGGATTCCTATCTTCCACTGATAGAGTTCACGTATAACAACAGTTACCATTCTAGTATTGGGATGGCACCTTTTGAAGCATTGTATGGTCGGAAGTGTAGAACCCCTTTGTGTTGGTATGAGTCTGGAGAGAGTGTGGTGCTTGGACCGGAGATTGTTCGCGAGACAACTGAGAAGGTGAAGTTAATTCGTGAGAGGATGAAGGCTTCGCAGAGCAGACAGAAGAGTTACCACGACAAGCGGAGGAAAGATCTAGAGTTTCAAGCGGGTGAGCATGTATTTTTGAGAGTCACTCCAGTGACCGGTGTTGGACGCGCATTGAAGTCGAAGAAGCTCACTCCTCATTTCATTGGTCCTTATCAGATTTTAGAGAGAGTCGGGAATGTTGCATATAGAGTGGCTTTGCCGCCTAACCTTTCGAATTTGCATGACGTGTTTCATGTGTCGCAACTTCGGAAGTATATTTCAGACCCGTCTCATGTGATTAGCATGGATGATGTGCAAGTTCGGGAGAATCTCACTGTGGAGACAATGCCGGTGCAAATTGAAGGTCGTGAGATGAAGATTCTTAGAGGAAAGGAGATCGCCTTAGTGAGAGTAGTCTGGTTGGGAGCTGCTGGCGAAAGTATGACGTGGGAGCTGGAGAGTAAGATGCGGGAGTCCTATCCCGAGTTGTTTGAACCAGGTAAAAATTTCGAGGATGAAATTATTTTAAGTGGGGGAGAGTTGTAACACACCAAAATTAATTAAATATTTATTTATTTATTTATTTAATTAATTATATTAGATTCATGTGATAGATATAATAATAGAATGATATAGGGTAATTATATTAGTGTGTTGGTCCATATTAGAGTTAGAAATAACAAAGTGGAGTGAATTGGCGCAATATAGTATTCGCATAAGGCTAAGGAAAATAGCCCATGATGAGTGATGTCTACGCATAGGGCTAGGTTTGGGGTTTCTCTGATAATTAGAAACAAAACTTAATTAGAAGTGAGAAGAAGAGAAGAGGGCGACGGCTAGAGAGAAGAGAGAAGAGAAGGCGTGATCCACAACCAAGGAAAGAGAAGGAAAGCTAGGGTTTCGACTTCTACAAGATAAGGTAAGGGTGAGGTTCATGCTTTATATGGGTTTGTATGAAGGGTTGTATGTGGGTTAGGGTTTGGTAGTGATCATACATGTATTATATTTATGATGTGTTTGATAAAGTGTTTTGAATGCTATATTGGTTGATTTTGTCATGTAATTGATGTTCCCATGCCCTAATACCATGTTTGATAATTGATGTGTTCATAAAAATATAGGTGTGCTATGCTGAATGTGGCGCCCTAGGCGCCCAGCCACTGTTTTTCATTTTTTGGTTGATGCTGAATGTGGCGCCCTAGGCGCCCAGTCACTATGTCCTGCGTTTCGATTTTTGGTTGTTGCTGGAACTGGCGCCCAGTGCTGTTTTTGGTGTTGGTGGAGCTGGCCCCCAGGCGGGGAGTGCTGTTGGGTGTTGCTGAGAATGGCGCCCTAGGCGCCCAGTGTGTCTCTGTGTTGCTGAAAGTGGCGCCCTAGGCGCCCAGTGTCATTCTGTGTGGTTCTGTGTCGTTGAGCAAGTCGCCCTAGGCTACCAGTATTTTTCCAGTGTTGCCCAGTTTGCTTGTGTCACTGAAAGTGGCGCCCTAGGCGCCCTGTCACTGTCCCTGTGTGTTGTTGCTGATTTAGGCACCCTTCTCCTGGGCGCCATGCCCTGTGCATGTTTCTGTGTTTGTTGCTGATTTAGGCGCCGAACCGTGTCATGTTTTACTGTTTCTATTGAAGGCGCCCTGTCCCTGGGCGCCCTACCTGTTTGGTTGCTGATTGCTATAGGCGCCCTGCTCCTGGGCGCCACGTCCAGAATTGTTGTTGCTATTTACTGCAAATTGTTGTTGCTGTTGCTGAAACATTATTATTGCTGCTGCTGAAAAATTATTGTTGCTGTTGCTAAAACATTATTATTGCTGTTGCTGAAAAATTATTGTTGCTGTTGCTGAAACATTATTATTGCTGTTGCTGAAAATCGTTGTTGCTGTTTTCTGAAGATAATTGTGTGCTGTTTATGAAAATCAATGTTGCTGTTTTCTGAAGCTAATTGTGTGCTGTTTATGAAAATCAATGTTGCTGTTTTCTGAAAATAATTGTGTGCTGTGTCTGAAAATCTTTATTGTTGTTTTCTGAAAATCGTTGTTGCTGTTTTCTGAAAAATCGTTGTTGCTGTTTTCTGAAAATCATTGCTGATGTTCCTATTTTGTGGGCTATTCCTATTTTTTTCGGGGTGGTCGTTGGTTGTCCCTAGTTTTGTGGGTGGTTTTGGTGCCCTTAGCACCCTGTTGTATTGTTGACTTGTTGTTGTCGGCCGGTCGCCATTGTTGGATTGCCTCTTTAGGCATGGATTTGTTGTTGTAGGCCGGTGGCCCTTATTGATTCGTTGTTGCAGGCCTATGGCCGTTGTTGATGTGTATGGCTATTGTTTGTCTGTGTTGCATCATTGAGTCGCATGCATATCATGTGCATATAGGGCAGATGGCCCTGGAACTTGTCTCTGAATTGTTGGATCGCCTCTTTTGGCGTGGATTTGTTGGAAGCCTCTATTTACGGGCTGGATTTCGGTACCATCATGCAGTATAGGGCAGACGGCCCTCTGATGAGCATCCTGCATTCATACCACATGATTGAAGTCACTGACTGCTGTGACACGTTGTATACTGAATATTGACTGTTGCGATGATATATGCTTGTCGTGCTGATGTTGACTATTATGATGGTAATGACTGTTATGTCCATGCTGTTGTTGACCTGTTGACTATTGTGACGATAATTGTCTGTTGTGATTATCTGATATTCTGACCTGTATATACGGTCTTTCATACGATTCTTTATAAAGTTTGATATCGCACCCCTTCTGTTTGAATGTTACCCCTATGTTGGTGACGTGCAGGTGATCTCGAAGGAAGACCATAGTTCTTCGTTAGTTCGGTGTCGTCGCTCTGATACGTAGCACTCGGGGGGAATGAACGCTGATTTATTTTAGTTATGACTTTGCATTTATTTGGTTTTAATACTGTGAGCCTTGCATATGTGCAACGACTTCGATGATTGAACTTGTTGAATTTTTCGCTGCGTGATTGAATATTATTTGATGATTAACGTTTTAAAAGTACTATGTATTCGAGTTGTTTTTGAGAAATGTGACATCTGTTTTATCGTTAAAAACTCTGATTTTACGCTAATAAATTACCGGGTAGAAATGGGTGTTACACATATCAATGTTCCATTGGTGGAAGCCCTCCAACAAATGCCAAACTATGCTAAGTTTATGAAGGATGTGCTCACCAAAAGAAGAAGACTAGGGGAATTTGAAACAGTAGTAATGACTGGGGAGTGCAGCATGATTATGCAAAACAAACTCCCAATGAAGTCAAAGGACCTTGGCAGCTTCACAATCCCTTGTGCCATTGGAAATTTCTACTCTGGTCGAGCCTTATGTGATTTGGGGGCTAGTATAAATCTAATGCCCAAGTCCATATACAAGCAGCTAGGAGTAGGAACTGCAAGGCCTACCTCTGTTACTCTTCAATTGGCTGATAGGACTCTTGCTTATCCAGAAGGAATATTGGAAGATGTGCTGATCAAAGTAGATAAATTTGTTTTTCCTATGGACTTTGTAATTCTTGACTTTGTGGCAGATAAAGAAGTACCTATCATCTTTGGAAGGCCATTCCTAGCTACAGGCAAGACATTAATAGATCTGCAAAAGGGAAAATTGACCGTGAGGGTTAATGACCAAGAACTCAAGTTTAATGTTCTCAATGCTTTAAAGTTTCCTGATGACCACACAGAGGAGTGCTCATTTGTATCCTCTCTTGACCAAGTGATTCAAAAACAGATCCATAAAAACAATGACCACTTGGGAAAAATTCTGAATAACCTTGGGAAACTTGAACCTGATGTGCAAGAAGTAGAACAACCAGAACTAACTGTGAAAGAAGTTTGGGCCAGAAGGTATGAGTCTCTTGAACAGGAAAATTCAAAATTGAGAAAGAATGTTCCTTCCATTGAAAAACTACCTATCTTAGAATTGAAAGAGTTACGAAACCACCTTAAATATGCTTATCTGGGGGAAAACAAGACTTTACCGGTCATCATAGCTTCTGACCTCTCAGAGGAACAGGAACATGATCTTATTGGCACCCTAAAAAGGCATAAAAGGGCAATTGGGTGGCAGATGTCAGATATTCAAGGGATTAGCCCAACCATCTGCATGGATAGAATTGTGTTGGAGGAGAACTCCAAGAATTGCATTGAAGGGCAGAGGCAACTTAATCCCGTTATGAAAGAGGTGGTGAAAAAAGAGATTATCAAGTGGCTGGATGCAGGCATTGTTTACCCTATCTCTGATAGTGCATGGGTTAGTCCTGTGCAGTGTGTTCCAAAGAAAGGAGGTATAACAGTGATGACCAATGAAATGAATGAACTATTACCAACAAGAACTGTCACATGATGGAGGATTTGCATGGATTATAGGAGACTCAACAAGGCTACAAGGAAAGACCATTTCCCTTTACCTTTCATTGACCAGATGCTAGATAGGTTGGCAGGGAAGGAATTCTATTGCTTCTTAGATGGCTATTCTGGCTATAATCAAATAGCAATAGTCCCTGAAGATCAGCAAAAGACAACATTCACATGTCCCAATGGCACATTTGCTTTTAGACGAATGCCATTTGGACTGTTAAAGGCCCCTGCCACTTGTCAGAGATGCATGATGGCAATCTTCTCAGATTTCATTGAAAGATCCATGGAAGTTTTCATGGATGACTTCTTTGTATTTGGGGAGACTTTCCACAACTCGGAAGAAATTTTGATAAGGTGTGAAGAAACAAACCTAGTGCTGAATTGGGAAAAATGTCACTTCATGGTGCAAGAGGGTATTGTTTTGGGGCACAGAATCTCCAAGAAAGGATTGGAAGTGGATAGAGCAAAAATTGAAGTAATTGAAAAGCTACCTCCTCCTACAAATATCAAAGCCTGCTTGGAAGCTTTCATGAAACTGAAGACAGTCTTGGTAACTGCACCAGTCATAATAGCACCTGACTGGAGAAAACCTTTTGAGCTTATGTGTGATGCCAGTGACTTTGCCATTGGAGCTGTGCTGGGACAAAGGTATGGAAAAATTTTCATTCAATATATTATGCCAGTAAAACACTGATAGAAGCTCAATTGAATTACACAGTCACTGAAAAAGAGCTATTAGCTGTTGTCTTTGCATTTGATAAATTTCGATCATACGTGGTGGGCACAAAAGTAATAGTTTTTACAGATCATTCTGCCATCAAGTATTTGATCACAAAAAAAGATGCAAAGCCAAGGCTAATTAGATGGGTTCTCCTCCTCCAAGAATTTGATTTAGAAATTCGTGATAAAAAGGGGGTGGAGAACCAAGTTGCTGATCATTTGTCCAGAATTGAAGGAGAAAATGCAAGCACATCAGGAGGAGAAATTAAAGAGCATTTTCCAGATGAGAAGTTACTAGCAATAGCTACAAACATGCAAGCCGCTATAGCGTCTGATGCTAGAGCGCCTTGGTTTGCAGACATTGTGAATTTTCTAGTTAGCAAGGTAGTGCCTGCAGACATGAATTATCAGCAGAAGAGGAGGTTCTTCCATACATTAAAGCAATATTATTGGGATGAGCCTTTTCTTTGTAAGAAATGTCAAGATCAATTAATGAGAAGGTGCCTTGCAGAGGAGGAACAATATCAAGTGCTACAGCATTGCCATGCTGCACCTTGTGGTGGGAATTTTGGTGGAACCAGGACAGCTGTAAAAGTACTGCAGTCAGGGTACTATTGGCCGACATTGTTCAAAAATGCTCAGGATATGGTAAGGAGGTGTGACAGGTGCTAGAGAACAGGGAACATTTCTAACAAACATGAGATGCCTTTAACCAACATTTTAGAGATAGAACACTTTGATGTTTGTGGAATTGATTTCATGGGAACCTTCCCTCCATATCATGGAAACCTGTATGTCCTAGTGGCAGTGGACTATGTATCAAAGTGGGTAGAGGCTGTTCCTCTACCCAAAAATGATGCTAAGTCTGTAAGCAAATTCTTGCAAAAGAACATTTTTACCAGATTTGGAACTCCTAGAGCAATAATCAGTGATGAGGGTTCTCATTTCGGCAACAAACTGATTGAGACCCTCCTGGCTAAGTATGGAGTCAATCATAAGATTCCTACTGCTTACCATCCTCAAACAAGTGGTCAAACAGAATTGTCTAACAGAGAAATCAAAAGAATGCTTCAGAAGATGGTAGGTCCACCAAGGAAGGAATGGTCACTACATTTAGATGATGCTCATTGGGCCTCCAGGACAGCTTTTAAAACACCTTTGGGAATGTCACCCTATAGGCTGGTATATGGAAAGGCTTGCCACCTGCCTATTGAGTTGCAGCATAAAGCTCATTGGGCAATAAAAAGGCTCAACTTTGACCTTAATAAAGTAGGAGAAGCCAGAATGCTGCAGGTGCATGAACTTGAAGAAATTAGGCACTTTGCCTATGTAAATGCAGCAATCTACAAAGAAAAGACCGAGGCCTGGCATGACCATAAAATACAAAAGAGAGAGCTGAAGGAAGGAGGACAAGTGTTGCTATTCAATTCAAGACTGAAATTGTTTCCAGGCAAACTAAAGTCAAGATGGCTAGGACCATTTAGGTTGTTGAAACTGTACCCTCATGGTGCTGTGGACCTATTTGATGAAGCAACCAACACCACCTTTAAAGTTAATGGCCAAAGGGTAAAGCAGTACCTTGGTGAGAATGTGGTAAGGGGCAAAACCACAACTGAACTTAAAGACCTCCAATAAAAGAGGAAGTCTGGCTGAAGACTCTTAAAGCAAGCGCTCCTGGGAGGCAACCCAAGGTTTTAAAACTAACCTGTTGCGCCCGAAAAAGTCCCCGAGGGAGAACCTTCCTCGTTCACAACTTTTCTTAAGTCAATGAAGCCGCCACCAATATTTATTAAGGAAAATATTAGGAAAACCTTTTATTGGAAAGCAAGTGGTCTTGCGAAACTAGAGAATAGGGTTCGGGGGTCGGTTACGCGTAGGGAAGGTGTTAGCACCCCACACGTCCTCTCTACCGAGAGGGAACCTTTAATTAAATGTGTGATTTTAGTGTGTTGACTTGAAAATACTTGATTTTGCCTCTCTACTTCTTATTGAAAAATTCTTAATGAATATCTTTATTTATTATGAAAAAGGGGGAAAAATGATTTTTTTAGAAAAAGTGCTTGACGGGACATGGCCCGCTCCTACGTATCTCCCGGTGCGATGGAGAATTCAAAGCTACGTAGTTCTTGTGTGTAGAAAATGTTTGTGGGTTGGTGTTTTTTAATGTAGGGGTTTTAGGACTGTGTGATCTGTGTTGGAGGACCACTGGGGGTCTGAAGGAGCACTGGGGCTCTGAAGGGCCACTGAGGGCTGAAGGAGCGCTGGGGCTCTGAGGGACCACAGTTCACTTATCTTAAAACGATGATTAACCCGGCCGTACGACCGACATAATCCCCTACTTTGAAAATAAGACTTTTGCTTTTGAAAGGAAGGAGATCTGTTTGTATATTCTTTAATTTTAGAAATTGTTTATTTTTGCGCTTGACAGGGGCGTGGCCCTACTCCTACGTATCTCCGGGTGGAGAATCAAAGGCGACGTAGTTCTAGGTTCTTTAGAAAATAATTGTTGAAAACTTATTGTGAAAATGATTTTTATTTGTTATGCTTGACGGGATGTGACCCGCTCCTACGTATCTCCTGGTGCGATGGAGAATTCAAAGCTACGTAGTTCTTCTGTGTAGAAAACGTTTTTTTGTTTTTTTATTTTTATCTTGTTTAATTATGAAAATTGGGCATTCATGGTGATCAATTGAGCAAAGGCTCCAAGTGATCACCACTAGTACCTCATTGTAATAATCATGTAAGCAAAGGCTTCACAAGACTATTAACAAAGTTTTTTATTTAGTGAAAATTTTTTAGGAAAATTCAGATGTTCATGATGATCAATTGAGCAAAGGCTCCAAGTGACCACCACTAGTACCTCGTTGCTAATAATCATGCAAGCAAAGGCTTCACAAGATTATTAACAAAGTTTTTGATTTATGAGAAATTATTTTGTCTTGAAGAGGATTAAATTAAAAAAACGAGAAAGGGGGGTGAAATGGTAAAACAGGGTGTTATTAGCTGTGGGGAGTGATATAATTAAATAGATGGTGTAAATTGTAATCTGATATATTAAAAATAAAAATTAAAAATAAAATAAAATGGGAGGGGGTATTAAAGGGAAACTATGGTTTTGTGAACCCTAATTTCCATCTCTCTTCTCAGCGCCGTTTGGCAGATCCGAAGAAGGAAAGAAAGGTTTTGTAGAGAGAGAAAATGAGAGAGGGGGAAGGAGGCTTCGCGGAGAGAATGAGAGTGAGAGGAAAGATGAACAAGAGGGAGACGGGAAGAAGGAGGCGACGGAGTGAGAGACATTTGAGCAGGGAGGAGAGGGCTGGTGGTGGAGAAGGCGCCGTGACGGCGATCTTGGCGACGGTGGTGGACACCACTACTGCTGGGCTCGCAGCAAAAGGAGGTCGCGATGGTGGTGGCGTGTCCACGGTGATGGTTTTTCGTCAGAGGTGGCCGCGAAGGGGCGTTGATGCGCCGGTAGTTTGACGACGACGACGACGCTGAGGGAATGAGAGCATGATGACCATACGCGACGGTGAGGGGAGATGAAAGCGACGCCGGCGGAGCCATGGCGACGGTTCACGGCGTGCGACCACCGTCTGCGGTGGCCTGAGATGAGTTTTACTCTATTTTGTTGTTTTTGTATTTTTCGATTCTGTCCTTTCTTCTTTCCTGTTCTGTTCTGATTTTCGGTTTGGGTTTTCCTTCTGATCTTATGTCTTGATTTTATGCTTCCCTATTTCTAAATTTGTGTTTTGAAATCTGATTTTCTATTCTATGATTTTAAGTTTGTGTTTTGATCCCTTCCTTTTTGTTCCGGAGGCCTCTAATCCCTACATCCATTTCAATAATTAAATTATGTTTGTAGTTGTTTTTAACTCCTAATCTCGTTTTCCAGAACTCTTAATTTGTTCGTGAACATTAACCGATTTCTACTTCTGAATTAAAATGCTAATTGATTCCTAAATTTCTTCAATCTAATCTACACAGAGGATGAGTATATACATGTAACTAAGAGGATGCTAAAAACCAACATGCTTGCTGTTATTATACTAATATATTATTTAGCATATGAACATCTAAAAACTAAAGCGTTACGTATTACACCTACACCTACGTGTTTTTGTATTTTTGAAAGAAAAAAAAAGAACAAAACCAACCTCTTTTCCAGCTTCTGTTTAGTCCCCTGTTGCTATGGTTGCTTATTGATGTTGCTTGCTTATCGCTACCGTTGGTTGCTGCTTCTGTTCTGTTTGACTGCATATGTTTCTGGATCTCTTAGTGTTTGGTTATTAGGGTTCCAGGGTGAAACCCTAATTCTTACTCTGAATTGCTCTAAATTTCGTCTCTGATTTTACGTGTAATTTTTGTGTGTCCTTCTCTGCTGCTGTTGACTGCTATTTTATACTACATTTTTAGGTTTAGGCATTAATTGCTTTTGACCGGGCTTTGAATTATTTTTCAGGTTTTGGAGCGGATCGACCTAGGCCCAGCAGCTTGGGGAGCAGCTGCTGGAAACCCTGAATCTGCTGCTGCTGCCTATTATTATTTGCATTTTCGGATTTGTATTTTTTGGTATTTTTAGTATTATCATTTTTGTATTTTTTTGGACATTTGGACTCCTAAACACTATTAAATTGTAAATAAACAATAAATAGAATTTTTTTGCCATTTTTTGATATTATATTGCTTAAATAAATTATATAAACAGAATAAGATTAATAACAAGAAAAAGGAGTCGGGCCAAATACAAAGACGAGAACGGGCCAGACTAAACAAATACGCTAAAACGAGGCTCAAAAATAGAAAAATGGGCCTGTTAACTAAAAGCGCTAAAAATTAACTTGGAATTGCATTCTTAGGCCCGAATTGAAACGACAAGCCCAATCGCGAGAAAAATGACTCTGGTAGTCTCAATTAGGTTCGACTAAATCCAAATACAAAGATTAAATTGAAGAACGCACGAAACGACCGATCATTCGCGTGCATGCCTAATTTAAAACAACGGTATTTTGATTTAGTCGAACAGGGTAATTGAAATTGGCTAGGATTAGTAACTGAGACGCCATACTGATAATTCTCGTAATCACGCGACTTCAAAACACGATTTACAAAAAATAAACGACTAAAAACTAGAAGACGGACAAAATTGGGGTATAACAGCTGCCCCTCTTTATTTGGATTTTGACAAGGAATATGAATTGGCCGAAACATATTCCGAGGCAAAATAGAAATAAAGAATTCAGAAATTATACCAATTTTGTCTACCTAGAGAAACCTGAGGCAAAAAGGGTAAAACGGGCACTTGGCGTGCAGAAAGCGGTAAACGGGCACTTGGCGTGCAGAAAAGCGCTAAATGGGCACTTGGCGTGCAGAAAGCGGTAAATGGGCACTTGGTGTAACACCCCGATAAATTCTAATATGTAGAACTACCGAAATGCACTAAATGGCATACATCAGAGTAACTTCCTGTTATTGAAATATTGAACACAACTAAAACATTCGATAATACATATCGATCGGTTCTCTGAACCTCATAAACGTCCTTGAAAATGCTTAAGTTCAAACTTAAGACTTGTACATAATCCTGGTGTTCAATAATCCAAAAACATAAAGTAGCGGAAACGATTTTACAACTTAACAATGAAAGTTATACAATCGGAAAATAGGAACCATAAACGGAAACAAGGTCTAAAACATTAAACTAGATCTTCAATGACTCCAAAAGTCACACCAGCTAGCCATGCTTTACCGCCTTTGCTTTCCCCTGTTTCTCTGTAAAAACCACAAATATGAAGGGTGAGATAAACATTATCTCAGTGAGTCCTATCGAGACCCCTTACTACTCTAGCGGTTCATTATGCCTTGTTTTGAACTCGTGGTTCTAAAAGCAACCACGTGGAAATACATTTAGTTCCTGTAACCTTCATGCTCATGGCCCTCCTAAGCGACACATGAAGCATGCAATCTTTGTTCCATGTTTTTAGCATAACACCTCAGTCTACCTATTTTATAGGCATCTCTTGACCTTTTGGTGAACCCATCCCGCTATTTCTAGCAGGGGAAACATTCTTGAGTCTAGGTTTTGGGGCTCATGACTTCCCCTCCCCTAGTATGCTAACCTCTTAGGGTCGTCACCCTTTTTCCTCTTGTATATATTATACATTTTCAGTCTGTGTACCCGCAATGGGCTGTTAGTCATTTCAGTCAAGTACCATGTACATATCAGTCAATCTCAGTGTACAATATCAGTCAATCTCAGTGTACAATATCAGTCAAGTATCGTGTGTTATTATCATTCTTTAACATTTGCACTCTCGCGTTCTCTAAGAGCGGTTTCCCATTTTATTCATAACACACAACTTTCTATCGAACATGTTCAATCTCATACCATTGTTACCTTTAGATTGTTGTGGAACCTTGGGAAATGGATTAGAAGAGGATTGGAATCATTTGGAATGGATAAATATGTACTTTGAAATTGAAGGTCAGAAAATCTCACACGACCCGTGCGTGTAGGCGCACGACCCGTGCGTGGTTGAACAGTTTGTAGAAATTTTCCAGGAAGATACGCACGACCCGTGCGTGTAGGCGCACGATCCGTGCGTTAGCTACCAGATTTACAGAAAGTTTCAGAGACTTACGCACGACCCGTGCGACTAGGCGCACGATCCGTGTGTGTTTTAAAACCCAGTCCCTGTCGTATCAGAGGGAGGCGCACGACCCGTGCTCGTAGGCACACGATCCGTGCGTCTCTATCAGTTTCCAGAAAACAGGTTTTTCATGTATTATTCCATTCCATTCCGATTCCCACTTCCCTTCCGATCGAGGCCCAAACTCCAACTCGCATTAAAACACAATATTATAGCAATCCAATCCAGCACACCCAACAATCAATCAAGCAATTCATAGTTCAATCACAAGTTTTGGGGAAAACGGTTTTTCAATAAGATTTCTTTTGATAACACGAATACATGACCATGGTTTTCGAAAAGAAGATTCTGAAACACAAACATATTCCCTAAGCGAGTATAGAACTCACCTATCGTGATGAAAATCACGCAACACCGGAACTCCGAGAATACAACCGCTCCAAAACCACGAACTCTCTTCGAACTCGCTCCAACAAGAAACTCAACCACTCCAAATTGCTTGGACAACAATTGATTTCGAATCCCAGCTACCCCACAACTTCAAACAGCAATTTGTGGCTTGGAGGTGAGCCTTGGTACTAAATGATGGACTCTAGCAAGGACATGCAAGGGTTATATCTCCATTTCCATGCTTGGAGCTTGAAGGTTTGAAAATGGTGTTTTGGAGAGGAGTTGGATGTTTGCTCAGAAAATTAGATCAATGGGAAGAAGAAGAAAAATGATGGAGGATGGTAGTTTTAGATTACACATGCATGAACAATAGAGGTAGGAACTCTTCCCTTCCTTCTCCACTTTCTCTCTCGAGCTCTCTCTCCCTTTCTCTCAAGCCTCTCTTTTGCTGAAATGTTGGAAATGAGATGGTGTTGTGTGGTGTGGGGTGTGGGTTCAGCTGGCTATCATTTAAAGGGTTATAAAGACTAAAATACCCTTATTCTCTAACATTCTCTTAAATTATTCCTAACACCACACTAATTCCCATGACTCACTAACTTAACATAATATTGCAATTATGCATAACTTATTATTTACTAATTAAACAATTCATGATAATCCTCTTGCTAATTTAATTAATCTAATTAGCTAATTAGGGGATGTTACAATCACCCCAACTTCTAAAATTTTGTCCTCAAAATTGACAAAACATACCTTACTTGAACAAATACGGATATTTCTCCCGCATGCTCTCCTCTACTTCCCATGTCGCTTCGTCAGGTGACACACCGTCCCAAAGCACCTTGACAATAGGAATTGACCTCGTCCGGAGCGTTTTCTCGCCACGTTCGATGATCCTGATTGGGGTAGGATGATAAGATAGATCCGTTCTGATGTCAATCGCTTCATGGCTTAATGGTTGATTCGGATCATGAATATATTTCCTTAGCTGCGATACATGAAACACATCATGTAATCTGGACAATTCTGGAGGTAAGGCAATGCGATACGCTACCGGCCCAACTCGCTCGATAATCTGGAAGGGTCCGACATACCGAGGACTGAGCTTCTTTGCTCGCAAAGCAATACCGGTCCCAATGGTTGGAGAAAGTTTCAAAAAGACATGATCTCCTTCTTCGAATTCTAACGGCCTTCTCCTCTTATCCGCATAACTCTTTTGCCGACTCTGCGCGGCTTTCATCCTTTCTCTTATCTGACGGATCTTCTCCGTAGTCTCCCGGACTAAATCCGGTCCCAACAATCTCTGCTCACCTACATCCCACCAACACAATGGTGTTCTACACTTTCTCCCATACAATGCTTCGTATGGAGCCATTCCGATACTAGAATGATAACTGTTGTTGTATGAGAATTCCACCAATGGAAGGTGATCCTCCCATCTACCTCCACTATCCAATACACAAGCTCTCAACATATCCTCTAAAGTCTGAATTGTCCTCTCAGTCTGCCCGTCTGTCTGAGGGTGGTATGCGGTGCTAACACACACCTTTGTTCCTAACGCCATGTTCAATGCTCTCCAAAATCGAGATGTAAACTTGGGATCTCGATCACAGATGATACTTGTAGGGATTCCATGTAACTTCACAATATTCTTGAGATATTCATCTGCTAACCTAGCAACCTTGTGAGTCGAACGCACTGGAATAAAATGAGCGGACTTGGTCAGGCGATCCACCACTACCCAAATAGAATCATTTCCGACTTGGGACCGTGGTAATCCCATGACAAAATCCATAGATATGCTCTCCCATTTCCATTCAGGTACATTCAACGGTTGTAACTGGCCACCTGGCTTCCGGTGCTCTATCTTAACCTTTTGACAAGTTAAGCATCGAGACACAAATTCTGCAATATCCACTTTCATACCAGGCCACCAATACAATTGCTTCAGATCTCGATACATCTTGGTAGACCCAGGATGTATTGAGAACTGACTCTTATGAGCTTCTTCTAGAACTTGCCTCTTTACGTTCTCATCATTCGGCACACAGATTCTACCATCAAAACAAATTACTCCATCACCGTCTTCGGTGTAACTCGGCAATCTCTTCTGCGCTTGCAGCTCTACATCACCTTCTTGGGCTGAGCGAATTAGATTCCTCAATGAACTTGAAATCTGAATGTGACTCAACACCAACCTGTTCCTTCTTGACTTAACTCTCAAATTGAGGTCTCTGAATGATTCCAACAATGACATCTCGTACATCATCAGCTTTGCAGTATGGATAGACTTTCTGCTTAAAGCATCGGCAACAACATTAGCCTTACCAGGATGGTACTTCAATTCAAAATCATAATCTTTCAGGAATTCTACCCATCTCCTCTGTCTGTTGTTCAGCTCCTTTTGGTCAAACAAATACTTCAGACTTTTGTGGTCACTAAAGACTTCGAAACGAGACCCATACAGGTAATGTCTCCAAATCTTTAGGGCAAACACAATCGCTGCCAACTCTAGATCATGAGTCGGGTAATTCTCTTCATGTGGCTTCAACTGCCTGGAGGCATAGGCAACTACTTGTTGATTCTGCATCAGGACACATCCCAAACCCTTACCAGAGGCGTCGCAATAGATTTGGAATCCTACGGACGGATCTGGAAGAATCAGGATGGGTGCAGAAGTCAAACGACCCTTCAATTCCGTGAAACAATTTTCACATGCTGAGTCCCAAACAAACGGCTGACCCTTGCGAGTTAACCGAGTGAGTGGAAGAACCAACTGGGAAAATCCTTGAATGAATCTTCGATAGTACCCAGCTAATCCTAAGAAACTTCTTACCTCAGTAACCGTAGACGGCTGCTCCCAGTCTACCACAGCTTCGATCTTACTGGGATCCACAGCAACACCTGTCCTAGATATTACGTGGCCTAGAAACTTAACTTCTGGCATCCAAAAATCACATTTGGACGGCTTAGCATACAACTTCTTCTCTCGGAGAATGTTCAGAACAATTCTGAGATGTTGCACATGCTCCTCAATCGTCCTAGAGAACACCAAGATATCATCGATGAACACTACCACAAACTGATCCAGATAAGGATTAAAAATTCGATTCATATAATCCATGAATACAGCTGGAGCATTGGTCAAACCGAAGGGCATCACTACGAATTCATAGTGTCCATATCTCGTACGGAAAGCGGTCTTCGGGACGTCCAAAGCTCGAACCCTGATTTGGTGATAACCGGACCTTAGATCAATCTTTGAAAACACAGAAGCTCCCCTCAACTGATCTAGCAAATCATCAATCCTTGGTAGAGGGTACTTGTTCTTGACAGTCACTTTATTCAACTGGCGATAATCAATACACAATCTCATACTTCCGTCCTTCTTCTTAACAAGCAACACTGGAGCACCCCATGGTGAGGCACTCGGCCGGATGAACCGCTTGGAAATTAGTTCTTCCAGTTGAACTTTCAATTCCCTCAACTCTAATGGCGACATTCGATATGGGGCTATAGAAATAGGTCCAGTGCCTGGAACCAATTCTATAGAAAATTCCACCTCACGGTCCGGAGGAAATGAAGGAACTTCATCGGGAAACACATCAAGAAATTCATTAACAACTTGCACAGAAGATAAATCCTGACCTGTCTCAGTGGATGCAGACAGCATCATGACGTAAGCTTCCGCGCCTTGGAACAGATAATTACTGGCCGAAGTGAAAGAAATAACAGCTTCAGAATTGGGCGGCTGTAGCTCCACTGACTCGGAGGCGAAACCGATAGTTCGATGGAAACAATCTATAGTCACATGGTTGGCCGTCATCCAACTCATTCCTAGGACGACATCCATGCCCTTCATTGGTAAACAAATGAAGTCTACTACAAAATTCCTGTCTCCAATGGATAGAAGACAATTTTCACATATCGCTTGGGTCTGAACACTACCCTCAGCAGCAGTCTTAATGGAGATTGGTTGAGGCAAAGGAGTTAAAGCCAATCCCAACCGATCGACACAAACTTGCGATATAAAACAATGGGTCGCACCCGAATCATATAAAATACTAACGGAGTTATTAAAAAGAGATCCCATACCCCTTAGTAGATTATCTGACGGTGTGACCTTCTGGGCGTCCAAGGTGTAAACTCTCCCATGAGTTGTAGTAGCAGCAGGGTTACTTCCTTGACTCTTCTCCTTCTCTGGGCAGTCCCGTGCAAAATGACCGTCTTTCTTGCAGAAATAACACTGGTTGGATCCCATCTGGCATTTACCCTGATGGTACTTTCCACAGTTGGAACATGTACTGAACCTTGAGGAGTTCGATGACTGAACCTGCTTCCCTTTGTTGGAGTTGTGCCTGGGACCCGTCTGATGGTTAGATGATCCAACATTCTTCTTATTCTGATGGAATACCTTTCTGCTTGCATATAACCTCTTCAAGTCACTCTCAGCTATGTGTGCTTGTTGAACCATGGCAGCATAGTTAGTGTAGGCAAAAGAACTCAAACTCTGAGCAATGTCTTCCCTTAGCCCATACTTGAACCTTTCGGTTTTCCACTTGTCATTGGGAGCATACCCGGCCAAACCGAAGAATTGATATAACTCTTCAAACTTAGCCGCGTACTGACCCACAGTTGAACTTCCTTGAGTGAGAGTCAGAAACTCGTTCTCCTTGTCGAACCTCATGGCTGTCGGAAAGAACTGCTCCAAAAATACCTGCTTGAAATGTTCCCAAGTCTGGGGAGTATCCATAGTTACCATCATGGCTTTGGCATTAGTCCACCAGTTGTTAGCTTCTCCTTTCAGCATATGAGTTGCCAATCTCAACTTGTCATCATCAGTTACTTGCATAGCTACGAAGATCTTCTCTATATCATCTAGCCAATGCTGAGCTTCCATAACATCTGGTCCTCCTCGGAACTCAGACGGCTTCATTTTCAGGAATTCAGAGAAAACCCTCCTTGGGTCAGCTTGAGGCTCAGGGACTTGCTGGGGCTGAGCTTGAGCATTCTGTTGCATCTGCAGCATATCTTCCATCATCTTCTGTTGTCTCTCGATCACGTTCTGCATCCATGCAGAATGCGGATCAACTGGTGGGTTATTCCTCGATCCTCCTGCCATAATTCTGCAAATGATACACCAAGTATTAAGTTGATCAGTCTCAATGTCTCTTAGTATCACAAGAAGCAAGATAGCAGAGTTACTCGAGGGATAAAACCACCCTAACTGTCTAAGCCCGACTAGGTCGAACTGCTCTGATACCATAATGTAACACCCCGATAAATTCTAATATGTAGAACTACCGAAATGCACTAAATGGCATACATCAGAGTAACTTCCTGTTATTGAAATATTGAACACAACTAAAACATTCGATAATACATATCGATCGGTTCTCTGAACCTCATAAACGTCCTTGAAAATGCTTAAGTTCAAACTTAAGACTTGTACATAATCCTGGTGTTCAATAATCCAAAAACATAAAGTAGCGGAAACGATTTTACAACTTAACAATGAAAGTTATACAATCGGAAAATAGGAACCATAAACGGAAACAAGGTCTAAAACATTAAACTAGATCTTCAATGACTCCAAAAGTCACACCAGCTAGCCATGCTTTACCGCCTTTGCTTTCCCCTGTTTCTCTGTAAAAACCACAAATATGAAGGGTGAGATAAACATTATCTCAGTGAGTCCTATCGAGACCCCTTACTACTCTAGCGGTTCATTATGCCTTGTTTTGAACTCGTGGTTCTAAAAGCAACCACGTGGAAATACATTTAGTTCCTGTAACCTTCATGCTCATGGCCCTCCTAAGCGACACATGAAGCATGCAATCTTTGTTCCATGTTTTTAGCATAACACCTCAGTCTACCTATTTTATAGGCATCTCTTGACCTTTTGGTGAACCCATCCCGCTATTTCTAGCAGGGGAAACATTCTTGAGTCTAGGTTTTGGGGCTCATGACTTCCCCTCCCCTAGTATGCTAACCTCTTAGGGTCGTCACCCTTTTTCCTCTTGTATATATTATACATTTTCAGTCTGTGTACCCGCAATGGGCTGTTAGTCATTTCAGTCAAGTACCATGTACATATCAGTCAATCTCAGTGTACAATATCAGTCAATCTCAGTGTACAATATCAGTCAAGTATCGTGTGTTATTATCATTCTTTAACATTTGCACTCTCGCGTTCTCTAAGAGCGGTTTCCCATTTTATTCATAACACACAACTTTCTATCGAACATGTTCAATCTCATACCATTGTTACCTTTAGATTGTTGTGGAACCTTGGGAAATGGATTAGAAGAGGATTGGAATCATTTGGAATGGATAAATATGTACTTTGAAATTGAAGGTCAGAAAATCTCACACGACCCGTGCGTGTAGGCGCACGACCCGTGCGTGGTTGAACAGTTTGTAGAAATTTTCCAGGAAGATACGCACGACCCGTGCGTGTAGGCGCACGATCCGTGCGTTAGCTACCAGATTTACAGAAAGTTTCAGAGACTTACGCACGACCCGTGCGACTAGGCGCACGATCCGTGTGTGTTTTAAAACCCAGTCCCTGTCGTATCAGAGGGAGGCGCACGACCCGTGCTCGTAGGCACACGATCCGTGCGTCTCTATCAGTTTCCAGAAAACAGGTTTTTCATGTATTATTCCATTCCATTCCGATTCCCACTTCCCTTCCGATCGAGGCCCAAACTCCAACTCGCATTAAAACACAATATTATAGCAATCCAATCCAGCACACCCAACAATCAATCAAGCAATTCATAGTTCAATCACAAGTTTTGGGGAAAACGGTTTTTCAATAAGATTTCTTTTGATAACACGAATACATGACCATGGTTTTCGAAAAGAAGATTCTGAAACACAAACATATTCCCTAAGCGAGTATAGAACTCACCTATCGTGATGAAAATCACGCAACACCGGAACTCCGAGAATACAACCGCTCCAAAACCACGAACTCTCTTCGAACTCGCTCCAACAAGAAACTCAACCACTCCAAATTGCTTGGACAACAATTGATTTCGAATCCCAGCTACCCCACAACTTCAAACAGCAATTTGTGGCTTGGAGGTGAGCCTTGGTACTAAATGATGGACTCTAGCAAGGACATGCAAGGGTTATATCTCCATTTCCATGCTTGGAGCTTGAAGGTTTGAAAATGGTGTTTTGGAGAGGAGTTGGATGTTTGCTCAGAAAATTAGATCAATGGGAAGAAGAAGAAAAATGATGGAGGATGGTAGTTTTAGATTACACATGCATGAACAATAGAGGTAGGAACTCTTCCCTTCCTTCTCCACTTTCTCTCTCGAGCTCTCTCTCCCTTTCTCTCAAGCCTCTCTTTTGCTGAAATGTTGGAAATGAGATGGTGTTGTGTGGTGTGGGGTGTGGGTTCAGCTGGCTATCATTTAAAGGGTTATAAAGACTAAAATACCCTTATTCTCTAACATTCTCTTAAATTATTCCTAACACCACACTAATTCCCATGACTCACTAACTTAACATAATATTGCAATTATGCATAACTTATTATTTACTAATTAAACAATTCATGATAATCCTCTTGCTAATTTAATTAATCTAATTAGCTAATTAGGGGATGTTACACTTGGCGTGCAGAAAGCGGTAAATGGGCACTTGGCGTGCAGAAAAGCGGTAAATTTCCCAGGCTGCCTAAAACCTGTAATCCTTAAACGGACTCTTGGTGAATCCGAGTTTGCACGTGGCTTTGAGGAGCACGCTTCCTATTGGCCTTTTCGAGCGACCGGGGGGATCGTCATCAGCTCCAGAACTGATATACTGATCAATGCACAGCGTCCACTGTATCTCAGGCTGATACAACTATTCCGTTGAACCTCACATGGGGCTGCGGTCCATCGCGTTGCTCGTACGCGACGTGAGACCTGGGCAGAAGGGAGCGATGATCTCTGTGCTCCAATCCGCAATGCGCGCTTGAGCGCTCTCTTTTCTTTTCTCTCTCTCTTCTCTCTTTTCTTTTTTCTTTCTGAACTCCCAACTTGGGGGAACATTTTCTGGAATCTGGGGGCGAGGGCTAACACCGAAGTGCTCACCCTCTCTTTGTACCTGTAGCTGAAAATGAACAAATGCATGCAATGCAAATGCCATGAGTGCTGTTTTCTTTTTTCTTATGATGAATGATGAGTTTCTTATTTCCTTTGTCTATGTCGGATGAATGCATGATCTTCTACTGTTCCTATATGCTTGATGAATGCAATGATTTTCCTTTTCTTCTCTTGTTTGTACGCAATGCATGATTTTCTTTTCTTTTGCTTATGTCTGATGAATGCATGATTTTCTCCTGTTCTTATATGTCTTTTTCTCTTTCTCTGGCTTCTCTTTTTTCTTTTTCTTTCTTTTCTTTTCTTTTTGTTGCTCTCTTGGCTCTTCTCTTTTCTCTCTTTTGGCTTCTCTTTTTGCTATTTTAAGAATCATGGGTATGTGAATGCAAAGTTTTGATGAATGCTCATGTATTTTGATGGAATGACAGATGGCATGTAATGGAAAATTTTTCTTCTTTGCCTTTTTTCTATGAAGTGTGAATATTGCTGATGAATAACATGAAATGATGAATGACATGGGACGCTTTAGCTTTCTTTTCTTCTATGAGATGCAAGTATTGATGTGATGCAACTGTATTGCTTTGATGTTTGAATGCAAATGTATGCGGTGATTGATGTTTTGATGAATGAAATGCTCCTGTTCTAACTTCTGTTTGTTTCTTTTTGCTTCTTCTATGAAATGCAGACATTAATATGATGCAATGCTCTGATGTTTGATGCAATGATTCTTGTTCTTTTTTTTTTTTATGGAAATGCTAACGTTAATATGATGCATATGCACTGCTTTAATGTTTGATGATTGAATGACAAAGGAATGCTTTGTGAAATGATGAATGACATGGAATGCTTTTGTCTTTTCTTTATTTTCTTTTTGCTTTCTTTGTTTTTTCTGTGAAATATCTGATGCAAAATGTAATGCTCTAGTGATGAATGACATGCAATGATTTTGTTCTTTTCTTTTTATGAAGTGCGAACATTAACATGATGCCAATGCAATGAAAAGATTTCTGCTTTTTCTGTGCAACTGACGTGGAAATTTTTTTTCTTTTTGCTATGTGATAAATGCACAAAATGTGAAGATGCAAATGTAATGCTTTGATGCATACGCTATAATGCCTATATGCATGAGGTAAACATTTTTGTGATGATGAGATGCGAGACTTTGAATGCAAGGACTGGAGATGATTATTGACCATTCTGTTGAAAAATTGAATTTGATTCAAACCCTGGTGTTCTCAAGGTTTTTATTTACAAACAAACTCACTTGTTTTCTTTTTCTTTCCATGATGACTGAATTTTAGATATCACGTAAACAACTTGTGTTCTCTCCTTTGAAGCATTATCTAGTAAGCATGCATAGGAGTGCAAATGTGAATGAATGAGTCAGTTAACTTGGAATTGGTTTAGGGCATGGACTTTTATGGCAAGTGAAGGAATGACAGACACGGTTGTTGCCGAAGCTCATGAGGGACCAAGAGATACAAGATTGCCCCAATTCAGGTCTTTGACGAATGAATAACTTGCTCCTGTCTAGTGGTGACAACAACCAGGGGTGTAGAAGATGATGAATTGGGAACGCTTCGGCTCTTGGGATGAAAGCTGGAATGAAAGGGGTTTTGCTTCAACCCACAGAATTTGATGTTGCCCCAGTCATAACGAGGACAAAGCTGCGCCAATCAGAATGACAAGGTCTTGTTTAGGATAGTGAGTTGAGAGATTGCCCCGATGAGGTTTTTATGGAAACGAATGAGGTGAAGGAATGAGAATGCACTTGCCCCACTTTGGAATGACATTGACAACTGGAGTGACATGGGATGGGCATTGAACAGACTTTCCCAAGACTAGGGTGTGTGGGTGGTGAAGAGAATGCCCCAACTTTTGGGTCTAAGTGGTATTCTCAGTGCAAATTTTTGGTTCTCTACTAATGTCTTGACTTTCGGTGCGAAAGAATCCTTACCTGGTGATCACTAAACCTTGTTTTAATGCATCTTGAATGTGTTTTGGAGTGCAAGTCCCTCTTTTTTTATTTTGTCAGCTTTCTTTTTTCTGACTGTTCGTTTTTGTTTCCTCAGTTCTCTTTTTTTTTAGGGTTTATTTTTTCTTGATCAGCTTTCTTTTTTCTGATCGTTTGTTTTTCTTTTGAGCAAACACATTGTACTTAGATAAACTTGTTTGTCCTAAGATTAGAATTTGAGTGAACAAAAGCAACCGGTCTTTGATCGGAATGGACTTTTCGGGATTGTAGTGTTTTGTGGAGGAAGGAGGGTTAGGCTTGGGGAAGTGTTTGAGGCTAATGGGAGGATGAGTGTTGTTCGGCGTTCATTGACGGTTAATGGTCTATAAGGAAGATGGTTATTGGGCTTGTTTGGGCTCTGTTAAAGCAAATTCGTGTCTCATGGTAGAATGACTAAGGGGTTTGATGTTGAGGCCAAAGGAAGTGTTTGAAGGTTTATGGAATCAGGTGTTGGAATGATGAAGTGTCTGAAGGTTTATTTAGACAAGGATCTCTTGTGTTTTGTGGTAACATGTACCAGCTCACCACTCACATTTCTTTTGTATTTTCTTTTGTTTTGGGATTTTCATTTTTGAATCCCCTTTTTTTTTCTCTTTTCCCTTTTTTTTTATTTTTTTTTTATGATTCTTTTCCTTCTTCGACTCGGGTGAGCTGATAAAAAGTGATGCACTGTTTTTTTTTATTTGGGGTGATCCTTGTCTAGGGTGATTTTTGGATTTTGGTTTTTCTTGGCTCAAGGTGGGTAGGAAAGGGACTTTCTGGGATTTTGGGGTTTTTGAGGAGATGACCAAACTTCATTTCAAATCCCGATTGCTTATTTCTATAAGACTTAACTTTAGAACAATAATTTATCTATCTTCATGTGTTTGCTCTTTTTTCCTTTTTTGTGCCCTAATTTTTGCCTGGACCGCTCTTTGTGAGTTTTCAGTCCACCAGGCGCTCCTTTTTGCCTAGGCCGCCCTTTGCGGGTTTTCAACCTAGCGAGCTTGTTTTCTTGTTTATTATATTATTTTTATTATTATTATTATTTTGAGAGACTTGCACTGAAGGAATATGATATTAATCAAGGGGAATTAATGATCACAGACTTGCCCCAGCATGGAGGACTTGAACCAAAAGTCAAATACGCACTGATGGGGAGAATATGCACTTTATGGGTGGACGGGGCGGGACTAGACTTGGACGGGAACCTGTGGTAAGGGAGGAAAACCAACGGACTCAAACAAGAGAATGTACTCATAGCATGCACGCTCATTAGAAGAATGCTTCACAGAGAGTTAACATCAGTTAAAAATTTGTTTTTTCTTTGATACACTATTTCAGTCTTTTGTCATGGAATGGATGGGATGCAGTGCTTTTGAAAAACTGAGTGCCTTGGAACACCTTGAGTTTGCAACCAAGTAAGGATAAACTTTTTCAAAAAGGATGATTGTTTCGCAAGAACGTCTCGCTTCTCATCACAACTCTTATTTTATGTAATGAATGAATGAACAAATTATGATATGCAAGTATGATGCAAATGCGTGGAGAATGACTACTCGAAGAGTGTGGCTTATTCTAAATAATTTTGTTATTTTTAATGCAAGACAAAATATGGAATGCCAATGCGAATGATGCAAGAATGATGCTTCTTCTCAAAAATGATTTTTATAGAGGCAATACAAGACATGAAATGCCGATGCCCCCTTTTTCTTTTGAATGATGAAAGATGCAGGAATGATGTTTTTTTCTAAATGATGATTTTTATTCATGATTATGAATGAGATGCTTTTTTTTGTGCAATGAAATGCATGATACTCTCAATGATTTTCTTTTTTGTTTTTAAGTTTTGGAACATGATTTTGAAAATTATTTGGAGATGCAAATGATTTATTGGAAAAAAAGGTTTTAGAAAAATGTGCTTGACGGGGCATGACCCGATCCTACGTATCCCCATTGTAATGAGGAATCAAAGCTTACGTAGTTCTACTGTGCCTTTTTTGAAATAATGCTTATGCATGAATGTCTCATCTTGGATGAAC
Organism: Astragalus membranaceus; assembly: GCA_039519185.1. Taxonomy (NCBI): domain Eukaryota; kingdom Viridiplantae; phylum Streptophyta; class Magnoliopsida; order Fabales; family Fabaceae; genus Astragalus; species Astragalus membranaceus. Next base: position 122,864,961 of record CM076848.1, on the reverse strand, counting down.
TTGATGAGGATTTTTTGCATGATTATAATTGAAATGCTTATGCTATGCAGATGATAATTGTTTTTTCTGTTTTATCTTTATGTAATGAAAGGGAATGCAAGATGAATGTTTTTTTCAAAATTGGAATTTTATGCAATGCAAATGATGCAATGATTCAGTGATGCAATGATGCGAAACGATGTGAATGCGAAATGACGTGGAAGCGAAATGATGTGTCATTTACATAAAAGAGGGTAGGAAAATAAGAATATTATTTTCTACGATTTTTTTTTGAAATAGAGTTTAAGAAAAAGGAATGCCTAAACTAATGCAACAAACAAAGGCGTGCCCCCGTGTCCTACAAAGGGTGGGGATCCTAGGGTCTAAAGTCGACGAAAGGGGTAATCCTCCCATGTAGGTTCTAATCACTTCCTTACAATGGCAACCAAGAGCTAAAGTCTCTCTCATGATGGCACCCACAATCGTAGAAAGCTACCGAGTGTGAGGTATCATGACAAAGCGCACTCTTGGGCGGAACTTTCATGAGAGCCATACAGACAAAGGTCTACGAATGGCAGTCACTAATCGTTCCCACTCTCCTAGGTTTTTGTTCAGACCTTGGGTTTTAGGCCCCACTCAATGCTCACAAGTATAGGATGTGACGTGTGTGTCGAGGGCACAACACCTAGGAATAACTACCCTTCCCCCACCTGCAATTGAAAATCCAGAGCAGTCCAGACAAATAGCATGTTGTTTATCCTAGGGTTCAATATCGATCCAATATAAACTAATCTAGGGTGCCAATAATAATGCACTACTTACCTCAAGAAAGGGAGCAAAGAAGAAGGGGACATGATAAGAAAGGGGAAGTAATGCATGAGGGAACTAAGCAAAAAAGTAACTATCTATTGCAAAAACAAACATAGAAGAAGAATGCACATGGGTGTAAAATGCTTATGAAAAAGGAAGAAGAAGAGAGGCAAAGCAAGATATTCAAATCAATCATATAAACCACACATTTAATTAATTAGGCTTGACCCACTTTTAAAAAATGTTTTTATTTTTTAGTGTCCCCAGTGAAGTCGCCAGCTGTTGCGCCCGAAAAAGTCCCCGAGGGAGAACCTTCCTCGTTCACAACTTTTCTTAAGTCAATGAAGCCTCCACCAATATTTATTAAGGAAAATATTAGGAAAACCTTTTATTGGAAAGCAAGTGGTCTTGCGAAACTAGAGAATAGGGTTCGGGGGTCGGTTACGCGTAGGGAAGGTGTTAGCACCCCACACGTCCTCTCTACCGAGAGGGAACCTTTAATTAAATGTGTGATTTTAGTGTGTTGACTTGAAAATACTTGATTTTGCCTCTCTACTTCTTATTGAAAAATTCTTAATGAATATCTTTATTTATTATGAAAAAGGGGGAAAAATGATTTTTTTAGAAAAAGTGCTTGACGGGACATGGCCCGCTCCTACGTATCTCCCGGTGCGATGGAGAATTCAAAGCTACGTAGTTCTTGTGTGTAGAAAATGTTTGTGGGTTGGTGTTTTTTAATGTAGGGGTTTTAGGACTGTGTGATCTGTGTTGGAGGACCACTGGGGGTCTGACGGAGCACTGGGGCTCTGAAGGGCCACTGAGGGCTGAAGGAGCGCTGGGGCTCTGAGGGACCACAGTTCACTTATCTTAAAACGATGATTAACCCGGCCGTACGACCGACTTAATCCCCTACTTTGAAAATAAGACTTTTGCTTTTGAAAGGAAGGAGATCTGTTTGTATATTCTTTAATTTTAGAAATTGTTTATTTTTGCGCTTGACAGGGGCGTGGCCCTACTCCTACGTATCTCCGGGTGGAGAATCAAAGGCGACGTAGTTCTAGGTTCTTTAGAAAATAATTGTTGAAAACTTATTGTGAAAATGATTTTTATTTGTTATGCTTGACGGGATGTGACCCGCTCCTACGTATCTCCTGGTGCGATGGAGAATTCAAAGCTACGTAGTTCTTCTGTGTAGAAAACGTTTTTTTGTTTTTTTATTTTTATCTTGTTTAATTATGAAAATTGGGCATTCATGGTGATCAATTGAGCAAAGGCTCCAAGTGATCACCACTAGTACCTCATTGTTAATAATCATGTAAGCAAAGGCTTCACAAGACTATTAACAAAGTTTTTTATTTAGTGAAAATTTTTTAGGAAAATTCAGATGTTCATGATGATCAATTGAGCAAAGGCTCCAAGTGACCACCACTAGTACCTCGTTGCTAATAATCATGCAAGCAAAGGCTTCACAAGATTATTAACAAAGTTTTCGATTTATGAGAAATTATTTTGTCTTGAAGAGGATTAAATTAAAAAAACGAGAAAGGGGGGTGAAATGGTAAAACAGGGTGTTATTAGCTGTGGGGAGTGATATAATTAAATAGATGGTGTAAATTGTAATCTGATATATTAAAAATAAAAATTAAAAATAAAATAAAATGGGAGGGGGTATTAAAGGGAAACTATGGTTTTGTGAACCCTAATTTCCATCTCTCTTCTCAGCGCCGTTTGGCAGATCCGAAGAAGGAAAGAAAGGTTTTGTTGAGAGAGAAAATGAGAGAGGGGGAAGGAGGCTTCGCGGAGAGAATGAGAGTGAGAGGAAAGATGAACAAGAGGGAGACGGGAAGAAGGAGGCGACAGAGTGAGAGACATTTGAGCAGGGAGGAGAGGGGTGGTGGTGGAGAAGGCGCCGTGACGGCGATCTTGGCGACGGTGGTGGACACCACTACTGCTGGGCTCGCAGCAAAAGGAGGTCGCGATGGTGGTGGCGTGTCCACGGTGATGGTTTTTCGTCAGAGGTGGCCGCGAAGGGGCGTTGATGCGCCGGTAGTTTGACGACGACGACGACGCTGAGGGAATGAGAGCATGATGACCATACGCGACGGTGAGGGGAGATGAAAGCGACGCCGGCGGAGCCATGGTGACGGTTCACGGCGTGCGACCTGTAACACCCCTTTTCTAATAACTTTACTTTTAATAAAATCAGAGTCTCTTTTTTTTTTTTTTTGAAAACAATTAAAGTGAGTGCTACATTTACTCCATTAAAATCAAGATACATAACACCATAAGGAAAAGGTTTAGTTCGCATCAACTAAATCCAATCACCATCAGCAGCGGAATAATAATCAGTTCAAAATTAAAGCCAATACATCACCAATGAAAACTAACAGTTTTAGGAAAATAAAGCATAAACATAAGGACACCCCCCCCTGGTGCTACGTATCAGAGCGTGACACTTCCTACCAGACGAAGGCATAAGAAATCCTTCACTCGCTATTACCTGCACGTTGCCGACATAAGAAGCAACATAAAAGCAGTAGGGTGAGTCTCTTTTCATAATTAATAACATATGAGAATTAAGCACTGCATAGGAAAAGGAAACCAGGCACACCAATTCATAACAATAGGAAACATTCGCATCAGCATACTGAATTCCAAACAGCACTATATAATATATGATTATGTATGTAATGCAACCCAAACTCCACGGGTACATGCATGTCGGATCCGTCACCAATACAAATAGGCCGTAGCCTCTGCTCACCAAATCAAAATTAGGCCGTAGCCTCTGCTCACCAATAATGCATATGTCCATGAGATGCTATGGGAATGCATTACAACACACCAAGTCCAAGCAATTCATCATTTAAAATTCATGATCTCACCATTGTATATTAATCAGCTCACCACATTAAAATTAGGCCGTAGCCTCTGCTCACCAATCTCACCCTATCACACTCACCAATTCAGCTCACCACTCACACCAACACCAATTCAAATAGACCAGCTTAGGACATTGACACAACATAGGGAAAGTGGGTAAAAATAGCCATTTGGACACTTGAACACCCTCAGCCAGAAACACCAGTGAAAATAAATTATTTTTGCATAAAATTGAGACTATTGGATAGGCACTGAAATTAGCTTCAAAACGCATTTTGAACCGTTGGATTTGGATAACCGAGTCAAAAGTTATATTAAAAACAGTTTAGGAAAAATGTTAGACATTCTGGAAACAGGCGCATGGGCGCTGGGCGCCCAGGGGCAACACAGCGCTTGGCGCATGGGCGCTTGGCGCCCAGGAGAGGCAACACGCAACAGCGCACAGGCGCATAGGCGCTTGGCGCCCAGGAGCAACACGCGCAACAGCGCACAGGCGCTAGGCGCCCAGGGGAACAAGCGCGCAACAGCGCACAGGCGCTAGGCGCCCAAGAAGCAACACGCACACATAGGCGCTGGCGCCCAGAAGCAACATCCAGGGAACAGCAGCAACATGGCGCCCAAGCACTAGGCGCCTAAGGCCAACATGCTACACAACTCATTTTGCTTCGAAATTCATTTTACACGAGCCAAATGCTCAGGACATGATAACTCAATAAAAATTTTATCAAAAACTGAACTTTAATTTTGGCGCCCATGCACTAGGCACCTAGTGAAATTACGTAACTCAACTCCTTTCTTGACCAAAATCACTTTTCATGAGCCATTTTACCCAAGTATAAAAACCTGAAAACAATTTTCACAAAACTATCACCAGAACTTTGGGGCCCTTGGCGCCCATGACACAAGCAACGTGCCAAAACTGGCAGCACAGGGAACACAGTAGGCAACACAGGCAACAGGGACAGCAACACAGGCAACAGGGACAGCAACACAGGCAACAGAGACAGCAACATAGAATGGCAACACAGCAGTGCAACACAGGGCAACAGAATTTTTGGAAACAGGCGCAGCACACTGCTGGGCGCCTGGTGCCCATGACTAGGCGCAACACAGAATTTTTCAGCAATAGGCATATGGCGCCCAAGGCGCCTAGGGGTTCCCAAACAGAATTTTCTTCACTTTCTTTCACTAAATTACATTCACCAAAACACTCAATTACATGAATATTACTAAAGTGTCACCAAAATTCTCAATTTCACCAAATAATCATATGATCAAACATATGGTCTTCAATTCGCATTTAGCAACAATTCAAGCATCAACCATAAAATTCCCAACATAATAATTCAACAAATAGCAACACAATATTATAATCCTCATCAATAACACAATTCAATCATGAAACTAACCTAGGACCCTAACCCTAAGCAATTCAAAATTCGCATAGTTATTAATAACAAATAGAGGACCCCCTAACCTTGTGAAATTCGAATTAGCTAGCCAAGCTCCAAGGGAAGAATGCGAATCACAATTGAGCCTCCTCCTCTTCTCTTTGAGCTTCGCCCCTTTCTTCTACTTCTCCTCTTCTATTCGCAACTTTTCTCTTCTCACTTCTCCTCTCTTTTACGTTACTTTCTTTCTTTTCACAATTGGGTGAATTTGCCACTAACTCCCTAGACCCCAAGTAATTCGACTCCAATGCCAAAGTAATGGGTCACGGGCCTACTTGTGGATCACGGGCCCTTGCTCGCACCACTTAAATAGTAACAGCACCTCCTAATAAAATAAAATAAAATACTTAAACTCGAATTATTTAATTAAATTAAATAAATATTGTAAGCCTTAAATAATTTAATTAAATAAATAATTAAATTATTTTGGGGCGTTACAACTCTCCCCCACTTAGAATATTTCGTCCTCGAAATTACCTGAATCAAACAACTCCGGATATGCTTCCCGCATCTTGCTCTCCAGCTCCCAAGTCATACTCTCACCAGCAGCCCCCAACCACACCACCTTCACCAACGGAATTTCCTTCCCTCTCAGAATCTTTACTTCTCTATCTTCAATCCGCACAGGCATAGTCTCAACCGTGAGATTATCCCGTACCTCTACTTCGTCCATCTGAATCACATGAGACGGGTCCGGAACATACTTTCGAAGTTGTGACACGTGAAACACGTCATGCAAGTTCGAAAGATTAGGCGGCAAAGCCACCCTATATGCAACACTTCCCACCCTCTCCGTAATCTGATACGGACCAATGAAACGGGGAGTTAACTTCTTAGATTTCAAGGCACGCCCAACACCAGTCACCGGAGTGACTTTCAGAAACACATGATCACCGGCCTGAAACTCTAAATCCTTCCTTCTCTTATCATGATAGCTCTTTTGTCGACTCTGCGACGCTTTCATCTTCTCACGGATTAATTTTACCTTCTCAGTTGTCTCTCGCACAATCTCAGGTTCCAACACTGCACTCTCCCCAGATTCATACCAACACAACGGAGTCCTACATCTCCGACCATACAATGCCTCAAACGGTGCCATACCAATACTAGAGTGAAAACTGTTGTTATAGGTGAATTCTATCAACGAAAGATGAGAATCCCATGAACCTCCCTGCTCAAGAACACATGCCCTCAACAAGTCCTCTAACGACTGAATAGTCCTCTCCGTCTGACCATCTGTCTGCGGATGATAAGCGGAGCTCAACCTCAGCTTAGAACCCAAAGCTTCCTGCAAACTCTTCCAAAATTCAGAGGTGAATCTTGGATCTCTATCAGACACAATACTAAGCGGAACGCCATGCAACTTCACAATAGTCTTGATATAGATTTCTGCCAACTTTGGAACTGGATAAGTCATATTAATTGGTAAGAAATGAGCAGACTTAGACAACCTGTCTACAATCACCCATATAGCATCAAACCCCCTCACTGTATTTGGCAAACCAGTTACAAAGTCCATGGAAATGCTATCCCATTTCCATTCCGGAATCTCCAATGGTTGCATCAACCCTGCAGGCTTCTGATGCTCAATCTTAGACTTCTGACAAGTCAGACACGAATACACAAACTGAGCCACATCCTTCTTCATACCAGGCCACCAGAACATTTTCTTCAAATCTTGGTACATTTTCGTAGCCCCGGGATGAATACTCAACTTACTTCTATGGCCCTCCTCAAGAATCATTCTCTTCATCTCAGCATCGTCAGGAATGCAGATCCTATCTCTGAATCTCAATACACCTTGGAAATCTAACTTGAAATCTCCATCCACATCTTGATCATTCACAACCAACAGGTCTACCAACTTTACATCTGACTTTTGTGCTTCTCGGACACTAACCAAAAATTCATTTCCGATCTTCAACATCCCCAATCTGACACTCTGCGGTGTCACTTCACAAACCAGACTCATGTCTCGAAACTGCTCAATCAATTCTAACTCTTTCACCATCATAGCCGACATATGCAAACTCTTCCGACTTAAAGCATCAGCCACGACATTAGCTTTGCCGGGGTGATAGTTCAAGCCGAAATCATAATCCTTCAGCAATTCTAACCAACGTCTCTGTCTCATATTTAGCTCCTTCTGATCAAACAAGTATTTCAGACTCTTATGGTCGCTAAACACTTCAAATCTGGTACCATACAGATAATGCCTCCAAATTTTCAGCACAAACACAATTGCAGCTAGCTCCAAATCATGAGTAGGGTAGTTCTTCTCATGGGTCCTCAACTGTCTGGACGCATAAGCTACTACCTTACCCTCTTGCATCAATACACCTCCCAAACCCATCTTGGAAGCATCGCAATATACTACAAACGGTCGATCAGGAACAGGCAAAGTCAAAACGGGCGATGTGGTCAACCTCTTCTTCAACTCATTGAAGCTCTCCTCACAGCGTGCATCCCACACAAAAGCTCTTCCCTTACACGTCAATTGAGTCAACGGAAGTGCCAACTTCGAGAAACCTTCAATAAATCTCCTATAATAACCAGCTAATCCCAAGAAGCTTCTGATTTCTGTAACTGACTTCGGGCTCTCCCATTGAGACACAGCATCAACCTTGGCTGGGTCCACAGCTATACCATTACCAGAGATAATATGACCAAGGAAACCTACTTCATTCAGCCAGAACTCACACTTAGACAATTTTGCATACAATTTCTTTTCTTTCAGCACTTCTAGCACTAACCTCAAATGTTCTGCATGCTCCTCTTCTGTCTTAGAATACACCAGAATGTCGTCAATAAACACAACGACAAACCGATCCAAGTAACTATGGAAAGTACGATTCATGTACTCCATAAACACACCCGGCGCATTGGTAACCCCAAACGGCATAACAGAATACTCATAGTGCCCATATCTCGTTCTGAAAGCGGTTTTCTGAATGTCTTCATCCTTTACCTTGATCTGGTGATAACCTGACCTCAAATCGATTTTACTAAACACCTTAGCACCTACCAACTGGTCCATCAGATCATCAATTCTGGGAAGCGGATACCTGTTCTTTATTGTCACTTTGTTCAATTGCCTATAATCGACACAAAGTCTCATACTCCCGTCCTTCTTTTTCACTAACAATACCGGAGCACCCCACGGTGACATACTTGGTCTTACAAATTTCTTCTCAAGCAGATCTTCTAATTGCTTTTTCAATTCAGACAACTCTGAGGCTGACATCCGGTACGGGGCCATAGACACAGGCCTAGTACCAGGTATAAGATCAATAGCAAACTCAACCTCCCTCTCTGGCGGAACACTTGGAATTTCATCCGGGAACACTTCGGGAAATTCACACACTACCTGAACCCCTTCAATGATCGCCTGATTCTCAGCAGACAAAGACGCCATCAAAGCAAACAGATGAACTCCTTCCTTCATTACCTTACGCAAATGACCAGCAGGCAACAAAACAGATTCTTCTTCCTCAGGAGGAAGGAAACTCACAGATCTTCGGGAACAATTAATATGTACATGGTTATATACTAACCAGTCCATACCAAGAATGACATCCAACCCTCCCAACGGCAAACAAACAAAATTCACAATAAAGTCCCTGCCGAAGATCGACACGGGACACTGAGAACACCTGAGACATAATCACCGACCCCTTCGCAGGAGTATCGACTACCATCTCTCCATTCATAACAGGCAAAACAAGATTCAACTTCTTACAACATTCAGCAGCAGCCCAACAACAGCGGCAGCAGCATCGATCCTCCCAGCCATCTCAACTCACTTGCTACAACAACAACAGTTAGATATAACTGACAACACACCGTTGTCAGTTGACACTATGACTGGACAACTTGGCCGGACAGACCAAACTGCTCTGATACCACTAATGTAACACCCCTTTTCTAATAACTTTACTTTTAATAAAATCAGAGTCTCTTTTTTTTTTTTTTGAAAACAATTAAAGTGAGTGCTACATTTACTCCATAAAAATCAAGATACATAACACCATAAGGAAAAGGTTTAGTTCGCATCAACTAAATCCAATCACCATCAGCAGCGGAATAATAATCAGTTCAAAATTAAAGCCAATACATCACCAATGAAAACTAACAGTTTTAGGAAAATAAAGCATAAACATAAGGACACCCCCCCCTGGTGCTACGTATCAGAGCGTGACACTTCCTACCAGACGAAGGCATAAGAAATCCTTCACTCGCTATTACCTGCACGTTGCCGACATAAGAAGCAACATAAAAGCAGTAGGGTGAGTCTCTTTTCATAATTAATAACATATGAGAATTAAGCACTGCATAGGAAAAGGAAACCAGGCACACCAATTCATAACAATAGGAAACATTCGCATCAGCATACTGAATTCCAAACAACACTATATAATATATGATTATGTATGTAATGCAACCCAAACTCCACGGGTACATGCATGTCGGATCCGTCACCAATACAAATAGGCCGTAGCCTCTGCTCACCAAATCAAAATTAGGCCGTAGCCTCTGCTCACCAATAATGCATATGTCCATGAGATGCTATGGGAATGCATTACAACACACCAAGTCCAAGCAATTCATCATTTAAAATTCATGATCTCACCATTGTATATTAATCAGCTCACCACATTAAAATTAGGCCGTAGCCTCTGCTCACCAATCTCACCCTATCACACTAACCAATTCAGCTCACCACTCACACCAACACCAATTCAAATAGACCAGCTTAGGACATTGACACAACATAGGGAAAGTGGGTAAAAATAGCCATTTGGACACTTGAACACCCTCAGCCAGAAACACCAGTGAAAATAAATTATTTTTGCATAAAATTGAGACTATTGGATAGGCACTGAAATTAGCTTCAAAACGCATTTTGAACCGTTGGATTTGGATAACCGAGTCAAAAGTTATATTAAAAACAGTTTAGGAAAAATGTTAGACATTCTGGAAACAGGCGCATGGGCGCTGGGCGCCCAGGGGCAACACAGCGCTTGGCGCATGGGCGCTTGGCGCCCAGGAGAGGCAACACGCAACAGCGCACAGGCGCATAGGCGCTTGGCGCCCAGGAGCAACACGCGCAACAGCGCACAGGCGCTAGGCGCCCAGGGGAACAAGCGCGCAACAGCGCACAGGCGCTAGGCGCCCAAGAAGCAACACGCACACATAGGCGCTGGCGCCCAGAAGCAACATCCAGGGAACAGCAGCAACATGGCGCCCAAGCACTAGGCGCCTAAGGCCAACATGCTACACAACTCATTTTGCTTCGAAATTCATTTTACACGAGCCAAATGCTCAGGACATGATAACTCAATAAAAATTTTATCAAAAACTGAACTTTAATTTTGGCGCCCATGCACTAGGCACCTAGTGAAATTACGCAACTCAACTCCTTTCTTGACCAAAATCAGTTTTCATGAGCCATTTTACCCAAGTATAAAAACCTGAAAACAATTTTCACAAAACTATCACCAGAACTTTGGGGCCCTTGGCGCCCATGACACAAGCAACGTGCCAAAACTGGCAGCACAGGGAACACAGTAGGCAACACAGGCAACAGGGACAGCAACACAGGCAACAGGGACAGCAACACAGGCAACAGAGACAGCAACATAGAATGGCAACACAGCAGTGCAACACAGGGCAACAGAATTTTTGGAAACAGGCGCAGCACACTGCGGGGCGCCTGGTGCCCATGACTAGGCGCAACACAGAATTTTTCAGCAATAGGCATATGGCGCCCAAGGCGCCTAGGGGTTCCCAAACAGAATTTTCTTCACTTTCTTTCACTAAATTACATTCACCAAAACACTCAATTACATGAATATTACTAAAGTGTCACCAAAATTCTCAATTTCACCAAATAATCATATGATCAAACATATGGTCTTCAATTCGCATTTAGCAACAATTCAAGCATCAACCATAAAATTCCCAACATAATAATTCAACAAATAGCAACACAATATTATAATCCTCATCAATAACACAATTCAATCATGAAACTAACCTAGGACCCTAACCCTAAGCAATTCAAAATTCGCATAGTTATTAATAACAAATAGAGGACCCCCTAACCTTGTGAAATTCGAATTAGCTAGCCAAGCTCCAAGGGAAGAATGCGAATCACAATTGAGCCTCCTCCTCTTCTCTTTGAGCTTCGCCCCTTTCTTCTACTTCTCCTCTTCTATTCGCAACTTTTCTCTTCTCACTTCTCCTCTCTTTTACGTTACTTTCTTTCTTTTCACAATTGGGTGAATTTGCCACTAACTCCCTAGACCCCAAGTAATTCGACTCCAATGCCAAAGTAATGGGTCACGGGCCTACTTGTGGATCACGGGCCCTTGCTCGCACCACTTAAATAGTAACAGCACCTCCTAATAAAATAAAATAAAATACTTAAACTCGAATTATTTAATTAAATTAAATAAATATTGTAAGCCTTAAATAATTTAATTAAATAAATAATTAAATTATTTTGGGGCGTTACACGACCACCGTCTGCGGTGGCCTGAGATGAGTTTTACTCTATTTTGTTGTTTTTGTATTTTTCGATTCTGTCCTTTCTTCTTTCCTGTTCTGTTCTGATTTTCGGTTTGGGTTTTCCTTCTGATCTTATGTCTTGATTTTATGCTTCCCTATTTCTAAATTTGTGTTTTGAAATCTGATTTTCTATTCTATGATTTTAAATTTGTGTTTTGATCCCTTCCTTTTTGTTCCGGAGGCCTCTAATCCCTACATCCATTTCAATAATTAAATTATGTTTGTAGTTGTTTTTAACTCCTAATCTCGTTTTCCAGAACTCTTAATTTGTTCGTGAACATTAACCGATTTCTACTTCTGAATTAAAATCCTAATTGAATCCTAAATTTCTTCAATCTAATCTACACAGAGGATGAGTATATACATGTAACTAAGAGGATGCTAAAAACCAACATGCTTGCTGTTATTATACTAATATATTATTTAGCATATGAACATCTAAAAACTAAAGCGTTACGTATTACACCTACACCTACGTGTTTTTGTATTTTTGAAAGAAAAAAAAAGAACAAAACCAACCTCTTTTCCAGCTTCTGTTTAGTCCCCTGTTGCTATGGTTGCTTATTGATGTTGCTTGCTTATCGCTACCGTTGGTTGCTGCTTCTGTTCTGTTTGACTGCATATGTTTCTGGATCTCTTAGTGTTTGGTTATTAGGGTTCCAGGGTGAAACCGTAATTCTTACTCTGAGTTGCTCTAAATTTCGTCTCTGATTTTACGTGTAATTTTTGTGTGTCCTTCTCTACTGCTGTTGACTGCTATTTTATACTACATTTTTAGGTTTAGGCATTAATTGCTTTTGACCGGGCTTTGAATTATTTTTCAGGTTTTGGAGCGGATCGACCTAGGCCCAGCAGCTTGGGGAGCAGCTGCTGGAAACCCTGAATCTGCTGCTGCTGCCTATTATTATTTGCATTTTCGGATTTGTATTTTTTGGTATTTTTAGTATTATCATTTTTGTATTTTTTTGGACATTTGGACTCCTAAACACTATTAAATTGTAAATAAACAATAAATAGAATTTTTTTGCCATTTTTTGATATTATATTGCTTAAATAAATTATATAAACAGAATAAGATTAATAACAAGAAAAAGGAGTCGGGCCAAATACAAAGACGAGAACGGGCCAGACTAAACAAATACGCTAAAACGAGGCTCAAAAATAGAAAAATGGGCCTGTTAACTAAAAGCGCTAAAAATTAACTTGGAATTGCATTCTTAGGCCCGAATTGAAACGACAAGCCCAATCGCGAGAAAAATGACTCTGGTAGTCTCAATTAGGTTCGACTAAATCCAAATACAAAGATTAAATTGAAGAACGCACGAAACGACCGATCATTCGCGTGCATGCCTAATTTAAAACAACGGTATTTTGATTTAGTCGAACACGGTAATTGAAATTGGCTAGGATTAGTAACTGAGACGCCATACTGATAATTCTCGTAATCACGCGACTTCAAAACACGATTTACAAAAAATAAACGACTAAAAACTAGAAGACGGACAAAATTGGGGTATAACATAACCCATTTTGTGTTTTTAATTTAAATTTTGTGCAGGTACAAGTATGAGGAGTTGGGAAGATACAGTCAGCTGCTGGGAAATAACATTTAGCGCTAGAGCGCATGTTGTGTTCAATGCGCTATAGCGGTTGCTGCTGGGTACAAATAAAAAAGTCAAACTTTGAAAACTGGGAAACAGAGCAGGGGTGATGTGGCATCTGGCAACCTTATCCCAACTGCTCTCTGCTCAGACCAGTCACGTCAAGCACGTTCCCTTTTTTCTCTCCATCATAACACTTGCAACGGTCACATCCCCTACGTTTTTCCAATCTCAACTTCCCACACACACATTCTCTTTCTTAAATTAAAACCCCCGCTTCTTCACCGTCCCACCCACCATCCGTAACCATCTTCTTCCTCTTTCCCAAACGGAAAACGCAGAAACCCATAACCTTCATACGTTTTACTACGTTTTCAAAGCTACAAAAATGACTAAGAAACAAGTAGCCCTAAAGAAGTCTGGGAAGGGAGCAAACGCTGAAGCAGGATCATCCAAAGCTGAAATGACTAACAATGATCCCCAGAGATTCTGGAAAATGGAATTCACCGCTGAGAGAGGGTTCAAAACTGATAAGGCCTCAGACGCTTTCACGGCAACTGTGGCAGCGCTGGGTTGGGAGCAATTCATCAAGCATCGCAAACAATACCTGGTGTCCTTGGTCAGGGAGTTTTATGCAGGCATTGAAGAACCCAAGGATGGAAAGCCCCAAACCTATTCTACGGTTAGGGGCGAAACCATTAACTTCAATGCAAGATCAATTAATGATGTCTTCCGTCTGGGTTACCATGGAAAAGCGTTGGAGAGCAAAGTCAAAACCTAGGGAAAGGCAAAAATGGAAGGTATGAGGGAGAGGATCTGTGTCGAAGGAGCTACATGGGACAAATTTGGGACTGAATACAAGTTGAAGAATGCGTACTTGTGTGAAGAGGCAAACATGTGGTGCAGCTTTATCAAGCACTCCTTACTGCCTACTTCTCACACTATGTTTGTGGAGTAGGAAAGGCTGATAGTAATTGATGCTATCATGGCATGGGAGCAAATTGATGTAGGAAAGCTGATTTCAAGAGAAATAGAGAATTGCAGAGTAAAGAAGGGAGGTAATATTTACTTTCCATGCCTAATCACTGAGCTGTGCATTAATGCAGAAGTAGAGGTTGAGCCCAAAGAAGAAAGGAGGTCCCCATTGGGAGCTTTCCCCACTGCGTTCAAACCAAAGCAAAAGCCTGCCGCTACAGCATCAGGTGATGCTGCGATGCTACAGCGCCTGACGCTGCAACCGCAGTCTCTCTGTCGCTTCGTAGAGGAAAAGTTTGAATGGGAAAAGGCTATCTATGCTCAGATCTCAAAGGGAAAAGCCACTATACAACCACCTGAATTTCCTGACTGGTTAATTGACGAAGAGCCATGTAAAAAGGTGGAGGAAGAAAACAAGAAAAAAGTGTGAAGCCCAGCAAAGAAGAAAAGACAGAGTCTTGCTAAAAAGTTTAAGAAGGTGATTCTGGAGGAAGAAGAAAGCCTAGGATCTGAAGAGATGGAAGAAATCAGTGAGGAGGATGAAGAAGAAACAAAGGCAGTAATGAGCGAAATAGTGAGTGATGAAGAGGAGGATTCATCTGAGGAAGAAAGTGAGAGTGAAGAGGAGGAAGAAATACAGTGTGATCCAATCCCTAGCCCAAAGAAACCCCATAAATCCCCAGCAAAAACTTCAACACCACCACCAAGCCCCACCACCAGCCCTGAACCACCCAAATCACCCATCAACCACCCAACAAAAGAACCACAGCAAGAAGAACCAGAACCACAAGCAGCAAATGAAGAGCAAACTATTGAGCAACCACAGCAGCCAGCACAGCAATCACAGCAACAGCAACAAGCAGTCAAGAGAAAGTATGTTTCATACCATGCAGCAAGGAGAAGCCCTGGGATCAGGTTGGCAGATGACCCTCCACAAGAAGAGGTGTCAGTTAGCGCTGTAGCGGCTGATGCTACAGCGTCTATTGCCAAGTCCCCATAGAAAGCTGCATCTGAGGAGCGTACTCCTGATCATTCTGCGGAGAGAGAAGCAGCTGAAAAATTGGCTGAAATGGCAGCCAATAAAAAAGCAGAGGACCCTAACACCATGGTTACAGCGGCTACCGCTGTAGCGGCAGAAAAGAAACCCCCACAGCCCCCCAAGAAAAAGAAGCCCACAAAGCAACCCCTGCCCCTTTAAAATCAAGTAAGAGGCTCAAGAAGGAGTAGCAGGTAAGCGTTTCAAAAAAAACAATATATAGATGCTATAGCGTCTGTTCTTACATCTAAAGGCCTGTTTAGGCTTATATTTCTGTTAATTTTAATTATGTTAAGCAGTTGTCAAAGGACACTCCCTTTTGTTGCGTTAAAAACACATTTAGAGCAAATGTACTCTACCGCAGAAGTAGTATAAAAGATTATCGTGTCCACAGGGATTAATTAGCAAGTACCAAATTAATCGAGATTATTTATTATTTAGACGAACAAATATTTGAATTGTAATGGAACAAATAAAAAGAAATAAATAACAATAATTAAAATACTAGATTTAATAAATGGAGAGAGGTCTAGGGTCACGGTTTCACTTGCAAGCTTCGATTCCCCAATGTCTAATTCCTACTTGAATTCCTTTATTTTATTTAATTACCAATCCCTTTACTAAAGCTATTAATCCGTTTGGTCATTCGTGATTAATATTCTTTTTCCTAAACTAACCCTTGTTTGGTCATGCAAGAATTTAAGTTGAGGAAAAGCATAAAGAACAAAAAGGTTGAATGATTGGAAGACTAAATTAAAGTTTGGTCATGCATTAATTATAGCCCCAATTATCCTATAGGTCCACCAACTAATTGCAGTACGGTCGCTGATCAACTAATTGATTATGAACATGCAT
This sequence comes from Astragalus membranaceus, assembly GCA_039519185.1. Classification (NCBI taxonomy): domain Eukaryota; kingdom Viridiplantae; phylum Streptophyta; class Magnoliopsida; order Fabales; family Fabaceae; genus Astragalus; species Astragalus membranaceus. The sequence continues at coordinate 122,848,801 of CM076848.1, read as the reverse complement.
AGGGTAGCTAATCCTAATTATGTGATTAAAACAATAAGACAATATTAATTGAAATAAAACTGGAATTCAAATAATAAACTGCAACATAAAGGTCTCTAAACTGCAAGATCCACCTAAGACCCTAGAAGAGGATTTAGCTATCCAAAGTCATAAAGAACAATAAAATAGAAATTAGAGTCATGAATTACAGAGATAAAAATAACCCGGAAATTAGAGAAATTATTATTGAGTCTCCAGTCTCCTTTTTCTACTCCAAAGCTCTCTCCCGGTGTCAAAAACGAGTACCCAAAACCTGCTCCTCACTCTCCTGTGCGTTGCCGGCGCTACTGTTTTCTTCTGTTGTTGTTCGGCACTTTCTTCTCTATGTGTGCGGCTCTCTTCCTCCTGCCGTTTAATTGCCTCCTTTTTATATTTGAAGCTTAGGTCTAGTTAATTACATGCACTTCCTTTCTTTTAATTCTTCACAACTTCCTTTCCAAGTCACGTGCTGGGCTTCCTTTTCCATTCCTTCTAATTGCCAATTCTTTTCTATTTGCCAAGCCCATATTCATATACATATACATATATATATATATATATATAACTTTATTTCTTTTGTGGCTTTAAAAATGAACTTTCATTCTTTTTCATATTTTCTTCCTTTGTGCAATATATAGAGCAAACTAAGTAAGTAATTTATTTAATTAGTAATAATTGCTCTAAAAGATTACTCAAAAAGGTCTCTAAAAATGCACTAAATTGGAGTTTATCAACTCTCTTTAGAATGCATGAACAGTGGGGACACTGCTAGGTTTTATGTTTGGGGGAGGGGCCTTATGAAGTTAATGTATGTTTTGCTTATGAATGACAATATTATGTTTTGTAGGATTAGTTGCATTTTTAAATTTTTCAGCAGTAAACGTGGTACTTGTTTGGCTAAATTTAATGATGATTATGTGTTTTGAGTAGAGTAGCCTTGTTTTAACAATAAATGGTTTTATTACTGCTTCTACACTCAAAACTCTAGGCTTAGCAAGGAACCTAGTTAGCTAAGGATGATTTAATGTTAAGGTTAACCCTGGTTAACCAAGGTTTAGTCAAGTTTTTATTAAAACTTGAGAGTAGCTTTTGAAGCTAAGTTTGGGGGTGCATCGGTTATATTGAGGCTAGGTATGAAGAGTATATGATGGTTAGTGCAATAAGACCCAAAGTGAACAAATGGTCATGTAAAAAGCTGCAGTTACCTGAAACAAATGCTGAACTGTTCCAAAAAGGCATAAAAAGAAAAAAAATATAAAAAGAAAGAAATGCAAATAAGGAGTTCAGTCGTGAGGCAGCTGCAGCTGAATCTACTCATCAAATTCACCAGTGCTATAGCGTTTAATGCTATAGCGCAGAGAAATCACCAAATCAATAGTTAATGCACTAACCAAAGATCTGAAATGCCTAATCAAGCCATTTGTTATGCTTTGAAGCCCCTCTTGTCTTAAGTGAAAGTGTTAGCCTACTCTCCCTTTTAAAAAAAATTCTTTGGTAAACTAAAATTAGGCCACTCTTTCCAAGGCTAGGAAAAATGTTGAAACTAGCTAGGACCTAAGCTAAGCCTAGTAGTCACACACTCACAATTGAGCAGTAATAACTCTATATGTTGTGAAAAGCAATGGTGTGTGTTGGATGTGAATCTGAAAGTTTGGCCTAATGAGAGAAATTTTTGAAAATCTGTTTGATTTAGAGGTGCAACTAGTTTGATTTTGATTTTCAGTTGTGATTCTATCTTCTTGCTTTATTCAAGTGTCATTACTTGAGGACAAGCAATGGTTTAAGTTTGGGGGTGTGATAACTCATATTTATATGTGTTATTTATGCTCTTATTACTTTAATTTGGGGAAGTTCTCAAGTAATATTAGTACTTTATTCTGTAAATATGTGCTTAGAAGTATAAATGAGGCTGAGAGTTAACTTCCTAACATTTGGCACAAAGGGTGACCTTTTTAGTATTTTAATGTGTTGTTAGTGCTGCAGCGGTAAGCGCTATAGCGCTATATGACGGTTGGACAGCTAGACAATAATGGAGCCCACCACTATTTGATGAGTCATCGTGTCAATCCTCTGCTGAAAGTCTGACGCAGAAGCTTCCAAGTGGGTTGAAAAGGACACTTGGCGTTTTCTCATTGAAGGATATTTGTTAGTTGGTGATAAGTGTCACTATCACCTTTTTGTAAAAGCTACTTTATGAGATTTGGATAATATCTAACTCTATCCTCTCCACATCACACAATTCAACCAAAGGAGAGATTTTTAGAGAGAAGACTACTTGACATATGTTTTTCCTCCATTAATCCTCCATCTCTTAAAAAGCTTTTTAGTTTAGTTTAATTTCCTTAATCCACACCTACGGTTTAGCCATGCCATAGCATCTTCCAGCCATGCATGACTTGGAATCCTTGGAGTGCATCTTTTGCAACCATTCATCTCTTGTTCACTCACGTTAATGTAAGATTTTTGGTTTATATTGTGTTGATGATGCTTGCCAGGAGCTAAACACTTAGTAGTTGGATTACTTCTAGTTTGTAATGAACCTTGAGTATTGTTAATATAATATTATGGCGTTTGCGTTTCAATCCTTGTATTTTAATACTTTCAAACTTGTTTTGGGATTGACCAACTGAAAGTAGTAGATTCATGGGTACAGATATGGTCCGTGATTTGAACTCAAGGATAGATATGAATGAAAGGTTGTTTAAAGACATTTAAGCAATTTGTGCTTAACCCTAGACATAGGGGAGCAATAGTTCATAAAGCAAAAGCTGTAGGTTCTTTATTATACAAGTGTGAACATATTTAGAACCTAGACATAGGAGTGTTGTAACAAAACCCTGGCGATAGTGACTGAAAGGCACACATCCATACGTTATAGCACTGAACGCTGCAGCGTATAACGTTATAGCGCCTTACTCCTAGGAATTTACATAACGAAGAATAATACAACTCACTTTATAACTCATTTATTACTCTTTGCATTTCCTACTGTTTTACCAACAACTGATTATGTTCACATTACAGAAACGTGCTATTGTTACTTTGCTCTTTTCATTAAATTGTTAGCTACTTAAACTCTTAAATTAACATCAATCCCTTGTGGGAACGATCTCTATTTATCATTATATTACTTGTTGCGATTGTGTACACTTGCACAAACTACTTTTCGCACAACAGTGCTAGATGGGTTTTGAAGTTGTAAATAGTTAAGTAAATACCACCATACATTTTGAGTGAATTGATGATTGGATTGGTGTTTTGGATTGTTATTGGTATGATTGTTTATGGTTTAAGGTTCTGTTGTTGACTTAAAAAGAGTTAAGGATTGATTGGGAAAGATATCGGATCGAACGAAAAAGCAGATTGGGTATAAAAACAGAGTTTTGCAAATCTGCGCGAAGGGCCCGCTCAGTGCGCTCTAGGGGCCCAGTCCGTGCGCCCCCTTCTGCCACCCGTTTTTAAAATGTGTGATCCCGCTTTTCTTTCGACCCGAATTCCTTCCTTCCCATTCCTTTCCCTAATTTAACCTAAGTTAACCTAACCCTAATTGAACTTAATTGAAGTATTTTTGGGGGAAAAGTAACGAGGTTTGATTATGTAATAATTGTTAAGTTGAACGATGTATCATTAAATGAATTATCGAGTGAGAACACAAATATGGCAAAGTATTAAACTCTATGAGATGACAATCCAGAGGTTAAGTAGCGTAACTGGAATGGAAGGTCATTTCTCCTGACTTCAAGGCCTGGTTATCCAGCCAAGGGCGGGTTGGGTTCTCCGATGTGGTTGACGTTGTTCAACTACTTATGGATTACGCTAAGTTAAGATAAATGATTAGATAAGAAAAATACCGAGAGGGGTCTCGAAAGAACTCACAGAGATTGTAAATCTCACTATATATGTTGTTATGTTTTCAGATTGACAGGTTAAGACCAAGCGAGGCGAGGAGAAGTAGCAGCTGTTATGGCTACTTGGTTCACGAGATCTTTAGAGATCTAAGTCATTGCTTGTATTACTCTAGTTAGTTACTTAGTAAGGTGATTGTATTAGAAATAAACACTATTTTTGATTTGAACTATGTTGTATAATGACTTATATAACTGTTTATCAGTATGTCAATAAGTATCCTTTTCAGTCATTAGACCCAATCAAAGTTATGAGATGGATCATTCTATCTAGCTACGTTTTATTCAGATCCCGAATCAGTTTAGTACTCTGATTTATTAAGTGTTTCGATCTCCTTTTATTTCTTCCAAGGTTGAAATAGTAGGAATGTTACAAAATGATATCAGAGGAGTTTGACCTAGTCGGGATTAGATTAGTTTAGGGTTGTGTGTGATACCTTGTTAATCTTTGTTATATTTCTACTTATTATGCAAAGAGACATTGAGCTTGATCAACTCCATACTTGGTGCATTGTATGCAGAATTATGGTGGGACGACTAAGACGTAATCCCCAACCAAGACCTGAAGTACCTCAGAACCCCATTCCGGATTGGATGCAACTGATCCTCCAAACAATGCAGGCACAACAGCAAATGAACCAACAAATGCTAAACAACCAACAGGCCATGATGCAACAAATGTTTAATGCTCAGCAGCATCTACTTCAGCCACCTCTAGTTCATCATCCGGTACCAGCCGCCACCTGTAGACCCACATCAATTCTCTGCCAAATTCTACAAGATGAAGCCATCAGAGTTTAGAGGAGGGCCAGATGTGATGGAAGCACAACACTGAATAGCTGACATTGAGAAAATATTCCGAACCATGTAGATTGACGATGAAGAGAAAGTGAGGTTGACCACACATATGTTGATGGGAGAGGCGGATACCTGGTGGACAAATGCACAGGCTATGATGATGACTCAAGGAACTCCCGAGACTTGGGAGAATTTTCGCAGAATGTTTTTGGGGCAGTTCTTTCCAACCGCTATGAAGGTGGAAAAGGAGAATGACTTTTTAGCTCTCACACATGGTGACTTGACAGTGGGGCAGTACACTACCAAGTTCGAAGAATTGTATCAGTTCTTCGAATTGGCCAGCTATGCCCCGAATGACCAATGGAAGACTCAGAGGTACAAGCATGGATAAAGGGAAGACATTCCTCAGAGGCTGAGTTCATTTGCTTGCACCAGTTATGCTTCATTGGTTTAGCAAGCATACATAGCGGAAGGAGACTTGAAGAGATTGTATGCCAGCAAAAGGGGGTATGGGCAGGGTAAAAAGGGAAACATCAACAAAAATAAGACAATTGGGCAACTCAATCAATCTTCGGAGTCTAACAATGAAAGTGACCAAGACGAACCAGTTTCTACCCCCAAAGTGCCAAAAAAGGGAAAGTGTGCCAAGTGTGGGAGATACCACAAAGGAGAGTGTCGTAGTGGATCTTCTCACTATTATTATTGTAAGAAAGATGGTCATTACGCCAGGGATTGCCTGCAAGGCAAGTGGAAGAAGCTTGCTGACGCTACTAATCCGACTCAAGGAAGAGTATACATATTGGGTGCTAAGAGGAGCAAGGGAGAGGAGACTTCTCAGCAGAGCCCCCTTTAAGCTAAGACTTGACAAAATTTTTGAGGCTAAAAATTTATCAAGTTGGGGTGAAATGTAACACCCCCAAAGTGGTTGTCTAATTATTTGATTAGTAACTAATTTTATTTATAAGCTATTAAGTGAATTAATTAATTAATTAATTATTGTTTGAATTGAAAATTTATGATCTAAAATGCTTGAATGTGATGGTTGTATGCTTTGTGTGATTGTATGATTAGTTAACTATGCACTTAAGTGAATAATAGAGGATAGGGGTACAATGGGAATTTTACCATTCATTAAATCACTTACCCTCTGCTGAACCCAACATTCACTCACTTTGTTTCCCATTTTCAATTTCCAAAAGAAAATACACACACACACACTCAAGGAGAGAGAAAAAAAAGAAAAGAAAAGAAGAAGAGAGGAAGAGAGGGAGGGTTCGAAGAGAGGAGAGGTAGAGGGAAACCATGAGAGACCATTGCATGTAAAGATTTTCGCCTCCATTGGAACCATTAGAGTCATATCTTCCTACTACTTCACTTAGATTTTCGAAAATCAACAACATTGAACCACATCCTCCATTTTTCTCTTCCACCCAAGAACCAAGTTTGCGATAGGAGTGATTTTTGGGAAGCTTTGGAGTGCATTACTGTTTTGGGACCTAGACTAAGGGTTTTGAAGCTCACTTGCTGGATGATGGCGTCTAGTTAAAGGGTTGGGTCGAATTTGAAGATTGTGGGTGACTAGGAGTCGATTTTGTGGATTCTTTGAAATCCTTTTTACTGTCAAAGGTTCAATCCGCGTTTATTGTTGTTTCTGTAATTACTTGTTGCGTGGATGTTGTTGTTCTGAGATTTTGGTGATGCATGGGTTTTGAAGTTGTAAATAGTTAAGTAAATACCACCATGCATGTTTCAATTTGTACATTTTGAGTAAATTGATGATTGGATTGTTATTGGTATGGTTGTTTATGGTTTAAGAGCAACCATTTTGTTAAAAAATTTCATTTATTTGTACTTATCAATTGTTTCGTTATATTAAAGATGTGGAATTGTTTTGAAAATTTTCATTTAATTTTACTCACAAAGTTTTTCTCTGTAATAAAGATGGGGTTTTATTTGGTCAACTTAAAATTAGTGACAGCGTTATAAAATGAAGTTTTTCTTTGTAATAAAGTTATATTTTTCAACCCCAAAAAAAATACAATTTAATCCCTTTTATTTCATAAACTTGAAATTAGTAGCATCATTTACATTAACTCCAAGTTTGAGTGCAAGTGGTTAATACACTTCATCTTAAGGGGACTCGGCTAGTACTTGGGTTGGATCACCGGCGATGGAACAAATTGGAGCCAGACTTTACTTGTTTGTTTTGCACATGTTGTTTGTTTTGCACGGGCATTTTTCCCAATGTCCATTCAAGCTCATGGATTTTCTTTTCATATTTAGTGCACTTATCACATAGATAGTTAGCTTTAAAACAACCAAGACTATAATTTCTTTTCTAAGTTCTAATCATTCCTTAGTTAAAGCAATAACTTGGTTTTTTTTGGCATCAAACAGGGGCGGAGCCCCCAAAACGATCAATTAACTAGGAATAAGACGAGGGGTAGATATCCCCATACAATCCGCGAGCACAAGAGCTTCCACACTCGGAGGGCTCTGCTCAAAAACTATCAAATACTCAGATTGATTACAACCAATGGAAGCTAAGGCATCGGCACACCGATTAGCTTCCCGGAAAACATGATCAATACTCACGTCCCAATTGAAAGCTAGCATCTTTCGAATCTCCGGGGCCAGCACACCACCAGCAAGAAAATCAACGTGCTTCCCTATGATGATCCTAGCAGCAACATCAGAGTCCACCTGGCAGTCTATGTACTTCCAACCATGGGCCCAACACAAGCGCAAACCTTCCAAGATACCCCATAACTCTGCTTCTAACACTGAACAATAGCCAACAAATCTAGCTAAACCACAAAGCCAATTTCCTGACTGATCTCTAACAACACCACCCGATCCAGCTTTTTTATTTGTAACTCTTACCGCTTATCCGTATTGAGCGAAACTGAACCATGAGAAGGAGGAGACCAATGCACATCAATCCAATTGTAATCACGCACCTGAGTTGTGGTAGCAGTAACTTGGTTTTGGAGATGAGCAACTGCTTTCTTAGATTGACTTAATGCCTTGGCTAGTTTTAAAGAATCATTATGAAATTCAAGAAATGCTTCATGTAATTCATCATATGCATTTTGTGGAGTTTTAGAGTTAGAATCTACCTCATTTTCTTTTCATATTCAGTGCACTTATTACATGCCTTAGCACTAGACATAGGCTCACCAAAGTACAATTTTACTCTCTGGCTATTTACTTTTAATTAATTTATATTCTCTTCATTTCTTAAATCCACAGCCCCATGGGAATAGACTTCTAAAATGGTAAATGGGCCGGACCATCTATGTAACACCCATTTTTCTACCCAACCGTTTATTAAAAAAATATCAGAGCTTTTCGCGCCAAAAGAGTGTCACATTTTTCGAACCGGAAAACCACTTCGCAAACAGAGTACTTTAATTAAAACTAACTTCTTTTCAAAAACATGCAGCGGAAATCAAAAGGTTTAACTTGGCAATCATACTTCGAAAGGTTTACAACTAAGAAAGACATATACATAACACATAAGAAAAGACACAAGGACAACCCTCCCGAGTGCTACGTATCAGAGCCGACTCGACCATACTAGAAGAAGAATCTCTAGCCACCTTCAGTCACCGTCACCTGCAGGTTGCCGACATACGAGGCAACACGACGCAGTAGGGTGAGTCTCAATACATAGATAATAATAGATAAAACAAGAAACACAGTATAATAGGCACACCAGGGATACCATCAATTTAACTACACCATCAATACAGTTACACCAAATCCAGTTACGCCGAATACTGTTACACCAAATACAGTTACACCCAGAATACAGTTACACCATTAGTTTTAAGAAGACGTAATCAAACACAGGACGTGTATGCAATGTATGAGATGCAACCCAAAACTCCACTGGGCATATGCATGTGGATCCATTCACCAAAATTGCCTTGAGGGCATTCACCAAACACCAAAATATTTTAGGAGGCCGAGGCCTATTCACCAGAAATGCATATGATTATGCGACACCATGACTATGCACCATGACACCAACAAAATCACCAAAGTACGCCATAGCATATTCACCAATAGTTTTACTTATTCACCAACACCAAAAGAGGATCGTAGACCCCATTCACCAATAATTATATACTCACCAATCACCAAGATATATTCACCATTAATATGCATCATAAACATCACAATCACATCACGACATCGTCATAAACATCACCTTTACATTATTATCCAGCTAGTACAGTTTTTAGAAACAACCCGAATGGTTCCCAGACTGGACAGATTCTGTCCTTCCACTTCAAATCACTCTAAACTGACTTACACTTGACCAATTGGAACAAAACCTTAGCCTTAACAAAAGCAATTTGAGTATAGTTTCTAATGGAAAAAGAATCGTTCAAATCAGAGTTCAATTGAAGAAACAAGACCTGAAACACTGAACCTATACCTAGTTTAAGTCCAGAAATTTGACCTGACTTGGGACGCTCATAACTCGAGCTACACTACTCCAAATTTAACCAAACCAGTGCCAAAGTGACCAAAATTAAGTCTGTTTTCTAAAAAAAAAAGTCCCATAATTGTTTGACAAACAGAAAGTTCCCAGTTTTAAAAATACCGAACCTATGTCCAGAATGCTTCCAGAATATTACCCTAACTTGTGGAATTCATAACTCGATCTTCACAGCTCTAAACGCAACCAAACCAGCGTCAAATTAACAAGCATTCAATCAAGTTTTCGAAATGACAAACCACATAATTTTTCAATTAGTAAAACGTTCTCAATCACTGAAATACTAAACCTATGTCAGAACATCTCAAAACAGTGAATTCAACAACACAAACAACCATCACACTTCAGCCACATATAGATATTATAACCATCAACATCAATTTAAACAACTACTCCTAAAACCTAGCCCCCATGATTTCGTGGTTTATAAATTATTAACTATGAACGAGAGCCCCCTTACCTTATTAATTGAAGAACACCTATCTCTTGGTGAGCAAGCTACCATCAAAATTCAGCAACTAAGATCCTCCTCTCCCTCCTTGGTGCATGCGAAATCTTCCTCTCTCTCTCTCCTCTAGGGTTTTCCGCCCTTCTTCTGTCATCTCTCTCTTAGGGTTTCACGCCTCTCCTCTCTCCAAGCCGTCCCACTCTCTCTATTTTTTCTAAAGTGTTGGAATGAATCACCAAACCCTAAGATTGGCCTCATATAGGTGCCTAGCTTAATGGACATGGGCTTCCACTTAATGACCTAATCATGGGCTTCTCCTAATCCACTTCAACTCGCCACCACCATCTAAACCCAACCCTAGGTCCAATTATCCAAATAAATAATTCTATTTATTTAACACTCAAAACCCTAAATAATTAATTAAATCAATTAATTAATTATCTCCTACCACCTAAACCTCATTTAATTAACTAGAAAATTAATCTACTATTTTCGGGCTGTTACAACTCTCCCCCCTAAAAAGAAATTCGGCCTCGAAATTTACCCGCTAAAACTAACACTCTCCCACTAACAATCACACACAGTTCACACAGCAGGGAAGGTCAAAAACAAACCAGACAACAGCACATAGGGATACACAAAACACATAACACTAGTAGGGATGTCTCCCCCACTAGATCACTTACCATTGGCAACTTTTGATGTACCTGCAACGCAAACATTGGTTAGCACTAAAAAGACAACAGTTGGTCGCTAACCGACACAACGACTCGATGACTTGGCCGGACGGACCAACCATTGCTCTGATACCACTAATGTAACACCCCTATTTTCTACCCAACGGTTTATTAAAAAAATATCAGAGCTTTTCGCGCCAAAAGAGTGTCACATTTTTCGAACCGGAAAACCACTTCGCAAACAGAGTACTTTAATTATAACTAACTTCTTTTCAAAACCAAAAACATGCAGCGGAAATCAAAAGGTTTAACTTGGCAATCATACTTCGAAAGGTTTACAACTAAGAAAGACATATACATAACACATAAGGAAAGACACAAGGACAACCCTCCCGAGTGCTACGTATCAGAGCCGACTCGACCATACTAGAAGAAGAATCTCTAGCCACCTTCAGTCACCGTCACCTGCAGGTTGCCGACATACGAGGCAACACGACGCAGTAGGGTGAGTCTAAATACATAGATAATAATAGATAAAACAAGAAACACAGTATAATAGGCACACCAGGGATACCATCAATTCAACTACACCATCAATACAGTTACACCAAATCCAGTTACGCCGAATACTGTTACACCAAATACAGTTACACCCAGAATACAGTTACACCATTAGTTTTAAGAAGACGTAATCAAACACAGGACGTGTATGCAATGTATGAGATGCAACCCAAAACTCCACTGGGCATATGCATGTGGATCCATTCACCAAAATTGCCTTGAGGGCATTCACCAAACACCAAAATATTTTAGGAGGCCGAGGCCTATTCACCAGAAATGCATATGATTATGCGACACCATGACTATGCACCATGACACCAACAAAATCACCAAAGTACGCCATAGCATATTCACCAATAGTTTTACTTATTCAACAACACCAAAAGAGGATCATAGACCCCATTCACCAATAATTATATACTCACCAATCACAAAGATATATTCACCATTAAAATGCATCATAAACATCACAATCACATCACGACAACGTCATAAACATCACCTTTACATTATTAGCCAGCTAGTACAGTTTTTAGAAACAACCCGAATGGTTCCCAGACTGGACAGATTCTGTCCTTCCACTTCAAATCACTCTAAACTGACTTACACTTGACCAAATGGAACAAAACCTTAGCCTTAACAAAAGCAATTTGAGTATAGTTTCTAATGGAAAAAGAATCGTTCAAATCAGAGTTCAATTGAAGACACAAGACCTGAAACACTGAACCTATACCTAGTTTAAGTCCAGAAATTTGACCTGACTTGGGACGCTCATAACTCGAGCTACACTACTCCAAATTTAACCAAACCAGTGCCAAAGTGACCAAAATTAAGTCTGTTTTCTAACAAAAAAAGTCCCATAATTGTTTGACGAACAGAAAGTTCCCAGTTTTAAAAATACCGAACCTATGTCCAGAATGCTTCCAGAATATTACCCTAACTTGTGGAATTCATAACTCGATCTTCACATCTCTAAACGCAACCAAACCAGCGTCAAATTAACAAGCATTCAATCAAGTTTTCGAAATGACAAACCACATAATTTTTCAATTAGTAAAACGTTCTCAGTCACTGAAATACTAAACCTATGTCAGAACATCTCAAAACAGTGAATTCAACAACACAAACAACCATCACACTTCAGCCACATATAGATATTATAACCATCAACATCAATTTAAACAACTACTCCTAACACCTAGCCCCCATGATTTCGTGGTTTATAAATTATTAACTATGAACGAGAGCCCCCTTACCTTATTAATTGAAGAACACCTATCTCTTGGTGAGCAAGCTACCATCAAAATTCAGCAACTAAGATCCTCCTCTCCCTCCTTGGTGCATGCGAAATCTTCCTCTCTCTCTCCTCTAGGGTTTTGCGCCCTTCTTCTTTCATCTCTCTCTTAGGGTTTCACGCCTCTCCTCTCTCCAAGCCGTCCCACTCTCTCTATTTTTTCTAAAGTGTTGGAATGAATCACCAAACCCTAAGATTGGCATCATATAGGCGCCTAGCTTAATGGACATGGGCTTCCACTTAATGACCTAATCATGGGCTTCTCCTAATCCACTTCAACTCGCCACCACCATCTAAACCCAACCCTAGGTCCAATTATCCAAATAAATAATTCTATTTATTTAACACTCAAAACCCTAAATAATTAACTAAATCAATTAATTAATTATCTCCTACCACCTAAACCTCATTTAATTAACTAGAAAATTAATCTACTATTTTCGGGCTGTTACAATCTAGACTTAAGCTTTCCCTAATATCTAATAAACTATTAATTTTACACTATTCTGCATGTTAAATTATATATAATAAAAGATGATCTTTTCAATAAGCTCGTACAATTGTATCATTGATTACTAAGGAAACAAGAACCTATGACTAGTTGATGACTAATGAATGTCTGCTTACAACGTGATTAAGAAGAAGGAATATAGTTATAAAGTTATATAGTCATCCTAAAAAGAATTCAGCTTTGGGCATGCAACGGTGTTAAATCTCTTGAGAGATAACTTTACCGCTCATTGTAGTCTTACCAGGCTCGAGGGATTAGTCTCTGCAGTTGCGTAGAGGATATTCGGTTTATACCAAAAAATTAGTCATTCTAAAAATAAAACAAAAACTAATTCAAAGGAAGGAGAAACATCCTCTCCCTCTAAAAAAGACATCTCAACAATGGCTACAACAACTTTGGATTATCTATTCCTGTGTGTTGTTCTGCTTATCTGAAAAACACCACAACATAAACAGTGAGATACAATCTCAGTGAGTTCTTTTGAGACCCCTCACTTATACTCTCGTTGTTTTTCTTATCTTTTCTCTTTCTCTTGATCAACCCCGGACAATCACTACACAATTCCCACAGAGAACCCACCCGACAATAGCTATTGTCGAGTCAACTTATTCTGGGCATTGGCTTAGGGCTCATGACTTCCCTTTTACCAAGTATGCTCTTAACTCAGGATCGTCATCCTCTTGGTGTCTTATGTAATTACTTAGACTCATCGGTTTTCCACTCAATAAACTTATCGTTCACTTTGAATATTTTATGTAATTACTTGACACATTGGTCTTTTTCTTACTCGATAATGTACTATACAATCATCAATCATTGTTATTAAAATCACTCATAAAACATAAAACAATTAACAATCATCTTTTGTGCAAAGGTCATATGTCATGCCAATTCAGTCTAATACATTCACAATAGCATCTATTAGGTCAGAATAGGGTCGGGAAAGTATTGGTTCCAAAACAGAGCGATTTTTGAGTAATTTGAAAATGGTGACCAGAAGCAGGCGCACGGTTCGTGCCACTTTGACAGCTTTGAAATTTTGAACATTTTTACTCCATTTTGATTCCCAGTGTTTCTCAAACGAATTCCTAGCCAAATCAACACGTATAAACACTTATTTTGAAGGGTACTTAGGGTTAAAAACAGTAGGATTTCATTAATTTAACCACACACCAATCACAAAATAGCACATTCCATTGAACCACTTCACATTTCAGCACACAATGGGTTTAAAGCTCAATCAAACATCAAAATCATTCTTGAAAATCACATGCATTGTATTTAACTCAGAACAATCAACATGCAATTCATGAAATCATCAAAATGACACTAACAATGTTCTCTACAACTCCCTAGCTCACTTGTAACTCCAAACAATCAACACCAATCACAAGGTAGAGCACACAAATCACCAACAATGTTCTCTACAACTCCCTAGCTCTTCAAAACAGCACCCACCACCTCTAAGAACTCGATTCCTCTTCTAAAACCCCACAAGCTATGCTCCAATCTAACATGCAACAAACTCCAGCTCCATTCTTGCTCCAACCACTTACATGCAAGATGAGCTCCTAACCACAATGTGAGCTTCCAAATTTAGACTCGAGTGTTTTCTACCCCCAATGAGAGCTCCAAAGGGTGAGAACTCATATACAAGGCCAAAGTTGAAGGTTTTGATGATAGAAGTCCACATGCAAGCCAAAAAGAAGACTAAGATGGAAGTGATGAAGAAATTTCAGAAAATGGAGTTGTTCATTCTTCCTCAAGAACTCGAAAATGGAGGAGAGATGAAGGAGGAGAGTGACATGAACTCTAGGAGGAGAGTAGAAAATGAGCTCCAGGTTGTAAGGAAATCAAGTGTGTGTGTGTGTCTTTTGGGTTCAGCTGGGCACTTTTAGAGGGAAGGGATTGTTTGGTCAATTGAAATTTGTTTTAAAGGTAGGATATCCCTTTTATTCCCTCATTCTATTTTACTAACTCCAAACTCCCTCAATTAACTTTCTTTACCCAAAAGACTCTAATAAATCATAGAATTGACAATCATTTAAAAATTTAATTATTTAAACAACAATCTATAATATCCAAAGTAGGAAAATTTTACTTTGGCAATTACATTTACTCACTTAAGGGCACCTAATCATTTATCATTAAGCACACGAAATCTCATAACAAATAATTTAATTTAAAACAATTACTTGGGGGTTGACTTAAGACAAAATAATTGCTACTTAGCACTCTAATGGAATTTAGAGCTTTGACCCAATCATCACAATAATTCATATAACAATATCTCCATCAATAAATCAACCAATGACTAAATCACTTAGCAATGAAAATGA
Source organism: Astragalus membranaceus (assembly GCA_039519185.1). Classification (NCBI taxonomy): domain Eukaryota; kingdom Viridiplantae; phylum Streptophyta; class Magnoliopsida; order Fabales; family Fabaceae; genus Astragalus; species Astragalus membranaceus. The sequence goes on along the minus strand of CM076848.1, from coordinate 122,833,740 downwards.
TTAAAATTATTTTGGGTGTTACATTTCACCCCAACTTGAAAAATTTTGTCCTAAAAAATTGTTCAACTTCTATCTATTATTACTTCGAGAATGGAATTCTCTCTAACAAATATAGGGTCATTCACTTGAAAGGAATTCCAGGAGGGAACACATATGCAATTGCGCTAGAAAAACATAGACCTCAAACCAACACATGCTCATAATTAAGAACAAAGTGCAACACTTATTACCTCATACAATCATAGACCTAGAAGTTATTCAAAACAATCCGTTATGCCATATTCAAAAAAAGTTGGTACATGGACTTAAATAATCTGAATGTACAAATTTGGAAGACATTCTACTTGTAGTCATGAGAAATTTTTGAGAATTTCCAAAAACATTTTAGTTTAAGAGGAAATAAGTGCCATACTAAAATGTAGTCGTTTTCAATATTGAACTAAATGTGGAAAAAGTATTCAGGATGAGGAAGAATTTTCAAAACAAAAAAATTGGTAATTGTAGATGTCCTCTTAACTTTCACATAACCCAAGATATCACTTTTGTAGATTTGTTTTGAATTTCTTTAGTCTCTGGTAGTCGAAGTTAAGAAAGAGATTCATCGGTTCCGAAGACAATTTGACATGTGTGACCCACCTTCATCCCCTAATTACTGCTACACCCCAACTCGGTTCAATCTCATCTAAAACATAGCTCTTTAACAATAGTGTCTGCAAAATGAAAGGTCTGGAATGAAATCGAAATTGCAAATCTCCAAAAATGTAGACGTTTTCAAAAACAGGACAATCTACGTCACCCCAACTTGAAAACATCATACTTAATGCATTGAAACAAGATTTTGAGAAATTCAATAGAAACATTAATTAAAGCGGTTAAGCATACAAATATGATTATCAACTAATAACTTAACTCAAAATTAATAAGGTACGTGTTGGGTGACTGTATAAAATTTTCGATAAGCGACACCGAAGTGACAACATTCGGTGATAAACAATCTAAACTAATCAAAATCGAAGGTTATACTCAAACCTATCATAAACAAGATATTCAATAGTTTAATGATAGGGCAAGAAATTTCGTTTGATCATTAAACTATACTACTCATTCAAATCAATTGTACATCAGGTTTAACGTCATACCTTCATGAAATCAACTGTTAAGAGTTAAGGTATATTAGGAAAGCTTTTTGACCAAGTTAGGAACACCGTTTCTTGTTTTATTATAGTTTTATCCATTTTCGTTAGCTTTCCAACGCATCCAAGAACATTCAAATCGGAGTTCCGGATCAAAACATACGAATAAAACAGTCGAAAGGCTTACAAAAAGAACTGCCAACCAAATGACACGCACAGACCGTGCTTAAATAGGGATGACCCGGGCTCGCTGTGCAGTACAAGAAAACCCATTTTAAAGCACATTTAAGCCTCCTTCAAGTACCAAAATGACCCCAAATCCTCAACCAACCCAAAATACTGCCTTAATACATGCAAAATCAAGTTCAAACCAATCCCAATAACATTTACTAATAAACCTTCATCCAACATCATGTGTATTCCGTTAATTCATAGAAAGGGGAAAAGTGAGTTCATAACTCCAATGTTAATTTCAGCATACATATGTGTTAAACACCAAAGTTGTTTCAACCTCTAAATGAGAAGCACAAGGTAATGAGAACATTCACAATTTAATCCATTCTTGACATTACAACTTTCGTCATATTGTATATATTATCTCAAACACGAAAATCATTCATCTGGCACACAAAAACAACGTCAACTTGCATGGTGGAAGAATTGATAGGTACTACTGTCCTTAAGACCTTACGGTATCTAAAGGGAGAGTGAGGAACTCACATCACAATTCCAAAACTAGGTTGTTAGTAAAGAACAACATGTCAAACGAACTTCAATATAATTCAATTGTTTAGGATAACTTAGGGTAGGTTAAGGGCCATATTGGATAAGGATGGGTGCCAAGAAAGAGTGGAAATCAAGCCAATTGGGATTGGGTACCAGAATGGGGCGCACGGTCTGGGCTTGCCTGGCGCACGGTCCGGGCACTCTGTACAATATTCAATAATTCTATTTTTTATTAATGAAAGTTCCTTCCTTTTTGCACAAAATCCTATTCCAGTGTGTCCCTAGCTTACCACACAACACTTAGAGTATCAATGACAATCAAAAGAAGCTGATCTCCCACCAATGCACTATAATTCATATTCATGTTTTGGGCAACAAAGAACACAACATACTTACTACATTTCAGCACAAACAAGTTCTTAGTCACCAAAAATCATAAACACACTTCAGAACATTCATCAAAATAAACACAAACAAGGTTATAGAATTCACTTAGCCACAACTACTTAATCATTATACTACAAGGTTACTTGAATTTTAGGGTAAGATATACTAATCCTCTTTTCACTACTCATATTGAGGAAATCTTTCTCCCTTTAAGAGCCTACTTGCCAGGGTATATCTTTCAATTCATAGAAACCGAATGTCCTACCACATAGGATTTAAACTTCCAAGAATTCTCAGACCATAGGTGCCCAAGAATTATTATCTCTCTTGACACCAAATGCTAATCCCTTTTTAAGAGAAAACTAACTTAGAGAATTTTGACATGAAAAATAAGCTTTAATTGACTCGGAGCACGACGTAGGACTAACTACATATCTTTTAATCTTAAGGCAAAATTGAAGTTAAGCAAAATTGGGGAAAAATAAAATTAGTTTCCTCACATAATATGTAAAGTGCGGTGCTAAGTAGTGTGTTTTAAGGTACTTTACGGCTCAACTTTTTTTTAACTATTCAAATAGGCAAAGTTCTTTCCTCGATAATCAGTTTTGTGAAAAATAATATTAATTTTGTGATAAAATATGTAAAGTGTTGCGCTAAACGATGTGTTTTGAGGTACTTTAGGGCTTGAAAAAAAATTGTAACTTTTCAAATACGCCAAGTTTGATCATCAATAAACTGCTTATCAAATAGTTCAAGTACGTAACAAATTGAAATATGCATAATACTATCTATTTTTTCATAAAAATATCCCGTGCATTGCACGGGGGTAAGGTCTAGTTAGACAGAAGTCGAAACAGTAATTTGATGTTAAATCATTCGAAATATGATATTTAAATACGGAAATATTAAAAATGGGTAAAAGTATTTAAAAACCAGTATTAAGACAAAGTCTACATATGGACTCAACTCTGTTTGAATATAGTAGAATACTAGACTTTCCCGTGCGATGCACGGGGAAAAAGTTATGGACAGTAAAATTCTTATTTTTTCAAAAAATTATACGATGTTTGCCAAAAGAATTGTAGTTTTGATACTTTCAGAAAATTGCATATAACATGATTCATCGGCAAACGATTATAGGAGCATTACACAATAATCTGAGAAGACTACAAAATATATAATTGTTGTTTGTTTTATTTTTATATAAGATACATTTGTATAAAATAAATAACAATTGATATACCTAAAAGTGGTTGTCACATAGTTATACGTTAAAAATTTGTTTCACATATACTAACGGTAGGGAATACACCCCCCCCCCCTCCTCGTCCCATCACTCCAAACTTTTCTCTGTCCTCGTCCCTGCCCTCAATCTATGTGATTGGGAGTTTTACTCCCCCGCCCTTGCCCCCACGTGGTCCTTATCTCTGTCCCACAAACCTTTCTTTGTCCCCGCTCCTGATTCCCATTATGGGAACCTCGTGTTTGTCCCCCTAACTTTTTTCCGCCCCTGATCCCTATCATGAGAAGTTTACCTTCGTTGCTCCTGTGCGTACGGACACATGGTTGTCGTCTCCGTCTCCGAAATGGCTGCAAAGGATTTTCTCCCTCGTCAAGTCCCTAGGGGGAAAAATTTCCCGCCATGGGCACTTATGAAATATATATAAGTTAAATTCCCACTACAATCATGATTCAACCATTAAATTCGAACTGAATTCCCCACGCCTCTTAATCTTCTACTCAAATGGAACTTAATGATACCCTTTTCCATTCACCCTAAACGCTTCTTAATCTTTCCAACGGTTCAATGCTCGATGTTTCGATTTTCATGCACTCAAATGAATGCGCAATGATGCCCTTTTCCCTTCAACCTAAATGCCTCTTAATGCACCCAATGGTTCAGTGCTCAATGTTTCGATTTTCAGTCCCTAAGTTGAATGTGCATGAAGTGTGTTTCTCCTTAACCTTCCACACCTCTTAATCTTCCATCGGTTCAATGCTCTAAGTTCATGAATTAATCATTCTTAATGTTTCACGCCTGTTAATATTCCCCACATTTTAATGCTAAAATTTTCGAATTTGATGTCATTTATTGAAGGCGAATGAATGCCTTTGAAACCAATGACGACATTTAAACTTCCAACGGGAAAGAAGTTTAATAGTTGCACTTAAAGATTGCAATGGGAAGTGAAATGATCACAATTAAAGATTGCATTGAAAATTGTATAGGATTGTTCTGCAATAAATGCAATCTGATCACCATCAGAGCATTCCCAAACCACATAATGTGAAAGTTTTTCCTTTTGTATTTAGACGTGTTATACAATCAATTACTAATGTAGAATTTTTATTGAATATTGAATAGTTGATCTATGAACTAAGAATAAATAAAAGAAATGAATTCTAAAAGAATCAATAAATGACATTTCGTGGGATAATTTTTTTTTAGTTCGGACCATTGGTAGCAACCCACAGAGTGTCCAACTTCTTTCGACGAAATACTAATATTTGCTCTTGTTTAAGAGCAAATTTCGCACTGACCAACACCGAGTATGTCCACTGCGGGAATCGAACCAGATAGCACTGAATCGATCCTCATGTCCCAGAATAGCTTATGCCACTGGGATCAATAGTGTTGGTTTTTCTTAGAGGATAGTTTGCTAATCACTATTTTAAACAACTGTCTTACAAAGTAAAAAAAAAAAGTACAAAGCCAAAGTAAATCACTATTTTACCAATAAATAATGGCCATACATAATATCATGTTAAGATTACAAATTATTACAGAACTGCAAACGAACTATGATTCATGCCCCTTTACACAAATGTGATACATGCATTCCTCTCAATATTACAAAATCACATATTGGAAGAGCTAGTATAGTGGCTTATCAAGCAAGGGATACACACTAAAACAGATTTGTTAAAAAAAGCGCCCCTTTAGTAGCGCTTCCCTCAAATGCTACCCATTTCAAAAATACGCTAAACCATTAGTAGCGCTTTCCTCAGAAATGCTACCCATTTCAAAAACACACTACAACAGTAGTAGTGTTTTCCACAGAAACGCTACCCATTTCCAAACACACTAACGCATTTCTAGCATTTTCCACATAAACGCTACCCATTTGCAAAAACAAGCTAATGCATTTGAAGCGTTTTCCAGGCAAACGCTACCCATGCCCAACCACGCTAGCTAAATCAGTAGGGTTTTGTGAAAGGGCGCTACCCTTAGTTAAAATATTTTTAATTCCCAGCTAAACATAGCAACGTTCCTTTCTGCGTTTCATCACTCTTTCCCTCGCGAAGAACAACGACCAGCAACATCACACTCTCTCCATCACGAAGAACAACCCTGCAACCTCACACTCTTTACCTCGTTTCGTTCACTCTTTCGTTTCCTGAAAACCCCCAACTCCTCATTTTCGCGATTTGGTTTCGTTTCCAAAAACCCCAAACCCGTTTCGAAATACCCCAAACCCATTTCAAGAAACCCCAAATCCTCATTTTCAAAGGATTTGAGTGAATGTAATTAGGCTCAATATGATGTGTGCGTGTGTCAAAACTAGTTTTCAAAACTACTTGAAAACATTGTGTGTGTGTGTGTGTATATTGTTGCTCAAATCCAGTTTCCACTGCCTAGTCAAATTTCCAAGTTGTTTCGTGATTAAGCCACTTATATTATTTGTTGAAAGCTGTAAGGTGTCAAGTTGTTTAAATGATGCTATTTCTTATGGAATGTTTCCTTCAAGATGATTATTGCTTAACAATAATCTGGTTGGATGTGGCCCCGTGATATAGTTAGTAGAAAATCTAAGATATTGTAAATCGATCAAGTTACCTATTGTAGGGGGATTTGACTATAACAACGTCCAAAGGTTCAAAAAGTTGTACCTAGTGTGTTTTTCACCAAGTTACCTATGGTAGGTGGGAACTTCTAGTAATATCAAATGTCCTTGTTTACGGTGTTGTTATGTAAATCCAGTTACTACAGTTGAGCTGGCAGGACATTTAAAGGCCTATGGAATTGATCAAAGTTATACTTGTTGGACAATGCATGGTGAGGAAAGAGGTGAATCTTCAAATATGGATAATAGTGCTGAGAGATGTGCGCCGGTTGACACCGAAACATATACATTTGATGGCGACCAGTTTGAAGAGATGGCAAAGGTGGTTGAAGAAGATCTTAATGATTGTCCTTAAAGGTTTGAGAAGTTGTATAAGTTTAAAACTTGCCACGGATGGATGGATAAGAGCTTTACGGAATTACTCGCACTGTTGAAAAATATGTTGCCGAAGGATAATGAGCTCCCTTCTCGGACGTATTATGCAAAACAAATGTTAGGCACCATTGGCTTGAACTATGAGAAGATACACGCTTGTCCCAATGATTGCCTTTTATTTTGAAATGAATATGCATTGTTAAAGTCGTGTCCTAAATGTAATGCATCGCGGTATAAGAAGAAAGAATCTGCTCCAGAAAAGGAGTTGGGGTATTTTCCCATAATTCCTCGATTTAGGCGTATGTACCGTAGTTCAGAAGATGCAAAACACTTGACTTGGCATGAGGATGAAAGTATTAAATATGGCATGCTACGATACCCGGCGGATTCTCCGCAATGGAAAAAAATTGATATTGATTATCCTGATTTCGGGGGGGAACCAAGAAATCTTCGACTTGCATTGTCTGCTAATAGATTTAACCCGCACGGTATTCAAAGTAGCTCCCACAGTACATGGCCCGTGATTTTGGCAGTTTATAACTTACCTCCATGGCTTTGCATGAAACGCAAATATATGATGCTGTCTTTGTTAATTTCTGGGCCCAAATAACCAGGAAATGATATTGATGTATACTTGGCTCCTATAATTGAAGACTTGAAGCAAATGTGGGAGACTGGCGTAGAGGTGTATGGTGGGTTCAGAGAAGAAAGTTTCACCCTGAGGGCTATGATTTTTGGCAAAATTAATGACTTTCCAGCATACAACAATCTATTCGGGTACAGTAACAAAGGTCAGTGTGCATGCCCTATATGTGAAGATAATACAAATTGGATGTGGTTGGAACATGGAAAGAAGAATATCTACCTTGGTCATCCTATCGACTTTGGAGAAAGGCATTCAACGGGAATACAGAAACCGGTAAAGCTCCCCCGCCTTTGACGGGTGAACAACTATTTGAAAAGGTGAAAGATTTGAACATTAAATTTGGGAAGCCTTTTGCAGGAGAGCTTGCCAAACGTGGGTGGAAGAAAAAGTCGATTTTCTTTGAGTTTCCATACTGGAAGTCATTATATGTAAGACATTTTATTGATGTGATGCATGTTGAAAAAATGTCTTCGAAAGTGTTATTGGTACCTTACTCAATATGCCAGGAAAGAATAAAGATACCATCAACTCAAGGTTGGACTTGGTTAGTATGGGGTTGAGACCAGAATTGGGTCCGATAAAGAAGGGTACACGTACATATTTACCTCTGGCAGCTCATACTCTATCTATAAAGGAGAACATCGTCTTCTGTAAGTTTCTTCATGGAGTTAAAGTTCTAGAGGGGTACTCTTCAAATGTTACGAACCTTGTATCAATGAAAGACCTCAAGTTAAAGTCTCTAAATTCCCATGATTATCATGTTGTCATGGAGAATTTGCTAGCCATTGGTATACGATCCATTTTCCCAACAAAGTGCGCCAGACCCTAACCAAACTTTGTTTCTTCTTTAAGGCGATTTGTAGTAGGGTGATTGACCCTGGAAAGTTGCCATCATTGCAAAGAGAAATTACTATCACTTTGTGTGAGCTTGAGATGTATTTCCCACCTTCGTTTTTTGACATAATGATTCATCTAATAGTTCATATGATTAGAGAGACACAATTGTGTGGCTCATGTTACATGAGATGGATGTATCCGTTTGAGCGTTACATGAAGATATTAAAAGGATATGTGAAAAACAGATCACAACATGAGGGTTATATTGTTGAGCGCTACATAGTTGAAGAAGCTATTGAGTTCTGCACCGGCTATCTATCTAGTCTTGAATATTCTGTGGGTCTGCCAAGGTCTCCTCACATAGGAAGCAGTAGTAAAGAGATGACAGGAACTAAAATAGTGATGGTATCAAGGAAAGAACTAGAGTAAGCACACTTATATGTTCTGCACAATGATAGTGAGGTTGATTCATTTGTTGCTAAGCACATGGACATACTTAAGACTGATTACTCAACTAAGGGTCAAGTTTGGTTAACAAAAGAACACAATCGGAGTTTCATAGTGTGGCTAAAAGATCACATTGATTTCGAGTTTGCTTTGGATCCTACCTCGATTTCAGAAATATAAGGTTAGCAAAAGGTCCAAATATACACGTTTTATCTTACACCAGATATTTAATGACAATAATAATGGTTTACAGATGGATGAGTCGGGGTTCATGCGAGTTAATTTCAACAAGTTAGGGTATAAAGACGAGCCTTTTATTTTAGCATCGCAAGCTCAAGAAGTGTTTTTTGTCACTGATCCAGTTGATATCAATTGGTCCATTGTTCTATTTACAAAAAAATATTTGTGAATGACATTGATGATCAAGCACCCGATGATGCTGGTATCGAGGACGACCCTTTCTTCGGGACATCACCAACAATAGTAGGGGAAAGTACTTCTAAAGAGGATGTTGTGTATTTTAGAAAGGATCATAGCAATGAAATTACGATTCGTCGTAAACAAAGTACCAAGAAGCGAATTGCAAAAAAAATTATATTGAAGAAACGGAAACGGTAATCTAGACTTACATCAAATTGATATTTAGTGTTGGATAAATACATTTTTCGTCTTCTTGAATGATTATTTTTTTTTGTTTTTTTGGATAAATATAACAAAACAATGATTATGATTTATTGCAGGTCAGATGACATCACCTAGGTATGATAGTGTGCATGACAGTGGTCATGAAAGTGATGCTGGAAACAAAAAGAAGTACACTCCCCGTGGAATGACCGTTAAAAAGAATATCATCAATTGGATAAGTAAAGGACATCCTAAAGTTTCACTAAGTTACTTACTAATTAACTTAATTCAATACTTAGTTTTAACTGTTTGTTATCTAATTTACTAATGAAATAATGCAGGTCAAATGGAATGTTAAGGGTCAGCCTATTGGTAAAAACGGCACAAGTTTGATTACCTTCATTGTAGTAAGGTGAAGCAAATGGTACATATTACAATCAGTAGTTGGAATGAGAAAAATAATGTTGTTTTGCCTAAACTCAAAGAGGATCTCTAGTTAATAATACAGGTATATAATTTTAGATCTCTTTAGTTATCTTATTTATTAATTTTGTAACCATATTTATACCATTTTCATTGAATATGTGTAAGCAGAATTGTTTTGATGTGGATGAGTCTCGAAAGAACTCATCGAAAGTTACATCAGACACTAGCCTCCATCACTATAAGTTGGATTTATATCATTGGCCGATTGGCGTTCATTTGTAAAAACACGCACAGAAGATCCAAAATTCTTGATTAGTACAATAATCTTTTAAGTTACATATATTTGACAATTATATATCATGCCTTAATGTATACTTATCTTTTAAGCAACGAGAATCGAGATAGAGCTTCAAATTTAATGAATTTTGTGATTTATAATTTCTTAATAATTTGTAAATTTAATTAGTTGGTGGAGGACGGGAAAGATCCTACCCAAGAATCCAGTGAGCGGCATGTTTTGTGGGTAGAGGCCCGACAAAACAAGGATGGTGAGATTGTGGATCCCAAAACAAAGGAGGTGTCTGAAAGAATTGTAAGTATTTCCAAAATTCAAATATTATTTTGTAATTTTTATGATCGTTATAATGTCTAATAATTTTTTTATACTTATGTTTGTGAATCAGGAAACCATATCAAAATCTGTATCACAATGAGAGAAACTGATTGCTCTGGTGAACAAGCTATCCTTGCTCGTGTCTTGGAAAGGGAAGAATATTCGGGTCGTACAAGGGGCTGTGGATTTGGCATTCCTCCGACCGCCATGTTTGGACCAAAGAAGCGTAGAAATGATGATAACTATTGTAAAGAAAATAAAGAGTTGCGAGCAATGTATTTTAAGCTAATGGCAGAAGTTCGTGATTTAAAAGAGAGATTTGGGGTAGAGCCTGAGGTACCATCCCCTGCCCCAGATAGTGTACGCTATAGCTGCACCATTGCGTCAACCAAGGTATTCATTATTACACGCTCTCTTTCTTGTACATATATATTACATCAAATTATCATATTCATTTTTGTTTATAATTGATTTAGGACAACGATGAGTGTGAACTATATATCTCAAACCCACATCAAATGGTTGCAATGGACTTCTTATGTAACCAATTGGGTGCCTTAATTCACAATTTACTCATACCTGAAAATCATGTGAGAGTCAAAATTGACTGTGTAATTGTGGGGTCTGCACCATTGCATGTTCCAGTTAACAGTACAGATTTAAGGATTGTGGATGATGCAGTTGGTACCTTTGTCGATGGCTAGCACACCTTGTCGGTGTTAGTGACAATATATTTGTTAATAACTCATTGGCTCATTGTCATATATATATTGTGTGTTAATAACTAATTATTTTTATATATATATATATATATATATATATATATATATATATATATATATATAGATATATATAGGTAAAGTCTAAAGACAAAACTGTTAGCAAGGCAAAATCTTGATCTTCCCTTTCTACTGGCAAGACAAAAGTGTCTCGGCCCTCCCGTTCTATTAATGGAAATGAAAAAGTATCAAATTAACAAGCTATTAGTTCTTCCAATGATTCCAAGGAATTCATCACTTATATAAAAATGCACGCATTAAACATGATGACTGATATAAGCAATATTTTCATACTGATCGATGAGGAAGTTTTGGGACTCGAGCAAGCACTGACGATCAATCTTGAGGATCTACATTGTGTATATAAGAGCGAGTTGGTATCCACTACTGTTATTAGAGCATATCAGGTACTATGTATTTTATTATTTGACATTATTGATTTTATTTTATTATTTCGTTAATTTAATTTATATATTTTAATTATAGGTACTTGTACCATGACATATTGGTCCCTTTGCAACAGACACAAAGATTTGTCAATCCGTGCCTATTAGCATTTTCCCTATTGTACATCCAAGTACAATCCATTCTCTATAAGGAAGTCACATAACTCGTCACTAAAAAGTGATAATATCATCACAAGTTATTTTAAATCACTATAAGTTATTAGATAGAATAACCTAAGATAAAGAAACAAACAAAAAGATTTCCCAGTATATTGTGAACTAGATTTCATTTGAATAAAATTAGGTGTTTCAATCAAATAAACAATAAATAAGAAGAAAGACAAGAAAAAAAAACAAAGAAAAATAAGTATAAGTATTAATCTCCAGAATCCACATTAATTAAGAATTTAAAAATAAGGGGTTGAGAGGAAAAAGTCCAACAATTTAGCAACTGAACTTCACAATTTACAAATATGAAGATACAGAATATATACGAAGTCATAAACTGAAACCTAACTAGAAACTAACTTTGCAAACTGAATAATAAACTCAACGGACTAACAAACTCAAACTCAACTATCAAAGTTTAGTTACCGAGCAACTATGGTTTAGCTGACTAGACTAGTAAACCATATCAATTAATACAGAATTATGATTTAGGATCCAGAAAGTTTCATTGTTTAGAAATTAGAAGCATTCTTAGATGTGAAAAGGAAGGCATCAATGGTTGAATCACATATCTAATAAGAAAGAAAAGGAAAAAAAACAAAACAAAACAAAGAAAAGAAAGAAATGTTACCGTTCAAGGAAAAATGACTTCGAAGCTGACGAATTTTCCTCTAAATCAAAATGAGAGGGTAAGGAGAGGGCAAGGAGAACCACAGCGGAGCACACCCACAATATGACACAAAAATGAGTTAGAAATAGGGACATTAGCAACAACTACTACTTAGGAACTACTACTTTCAAGGAAAAAGTAAAACTACTACTTTTAAAGCAATAACTACTACTTTTGAATAAAATAAACAAAAAGTCAAAAAGTAAAACTCTAGACAACAAATAAGTTCTTGGAATCACATTCTCAAGACAACAAAACAAACTCTTTTTGAAGCAATAACTACTACTTTTGAATAAAATAAACAAAAAGTAAAACTCGAGAGATTCAAAAAGTACAACTCGAGAGAATAAGGAAAAATTAAACTCACTCTTTTATGTATCTTGGTTCTCAATGTCTAAGCACCCTCGATTTCACAAAAACAAGAATTTATGACACAAATAAATTAGGCTCTAAATCAATTAGGCTATTCAAATTCAAAAATTCAAGTTATTAACTTTCAAGTTTCAACAATGCTCTATTTACAATGCTCTAAATCAAAGTGTTTTTCGTCAAGAATGTATTAGGCTCTATTCACTGGAAAATGAAGAAATGATGGGAATAGAATCCTCCCAATATCATATATGCATAACACCTCTCTCTATTCTTGTTTCCTCTATTTATTCAAATCAGTCCCTTTCATCTAGCTAGCCAACTGTACCAATTACGTAACTGTTCTTACATCTTGACAAAATCATTGAAGGATTAAAAAATCTCACTTCTTTTATACAATTATAGTTATATGAATATTTCAGCAGCAAGTTTTCAGATTGTAACTCTTCCCACTCATCCCATTCTTCAAAATCTGGTCTCATCCCACTCATATCCAATCCTCTCTCTCAATCTCAATCTAAAATCTCTTCACATAGTCTCAAACACAAACACCCATCTTCATTCAAAATTTCAAAGCCTTCAATCAGAAGACAAAACATGCAAGAAATCTAAAACATGTTTTTATTCATTCAAATAATCAATCAAACAAACAATAAATAGGAAGAAAGAGAAGGAAGATAACAAAACACAACAAAGAAAAGAAAAGAAAGAGACCTTACCACAGTTCTTTTCTCTGAAATAAAATCAAAAACGTAGTGAATAGTTGCGATGGAGAGAAGGAGCAAACAATATGGAGAGAAGAAGAGCTTACCACAGCAGCTAGCAACACACCGGTTCTTTTCTCTGAAATCAAATCAAAAAGAAAGATACCACATACAACAGCAACACTCCCACAAAAACAGTTCTTTTCTTTGAAATCAAATCGAAAAAGCAGTGACTAGCAGCGATGGAGAGAAGGAGCAAACGATGAGCTTACCGCAGCAACTAGCAGCGATGAGAAGCAACTAGCGACTAGCAGCGACGAGAAGAAGAGAGTTGTCCATAGAAGGAGTTTTAGAGTTTGAGGGTTTTCGGTGGAAATGTTTGCGGGAAATGAATAGAGAAAGGAAAAGCAATTTTAGGGTTTTATTCCAAAAGAAAATTGAAGGAAGCGTGGGCTTAGCGGACGCTACGAGTGTGATATTTTCTAAAGATGGTATCTACTTAGATTTGTTTTTTGATATTGATATAATACTAGTTACTCCCATTTAACCATTTTAATTCTAATTTTATTTAATTTTATATTTTCAGTATTTTCCTGATTGTCATTTCAAGGAATACTCTGATGAGCAACTTACTAAGCTCAAGGGAGAGTGGTGCCATTATGTTGCCGGTTTTATTAACTAACCAACTTTTAAATTTATGTAATATTTTTGAATATAATGTAATGTAAGTTGTTCATTTTATTTGGATATATATATATATATATATATATATATATATATATATATATATATATGTTGACATCTTTTGGTGAATGATTTGGATATATATATATATATATATATATATATATATGTAATTTTTTTATTAGCTAGTTTGTTTAAATATGCTGATATGTATATATATTGGATATTGGTGTACATGTCCAGGAAAAATGGATTTGAAATTTGTAATGTAAAAGGGAGAATAAACAAAAACAAAAAAAATCTTGAACAAAAAACAGCAAAAGGTAGCGTTTTTTAGGAAAAGCTATACTCATTTCATTTAAAATTTAAGAGCATCAATAGCGCTTTTAGTAAAAGCGCTACTCATTGCCTTAGAGCCTTTTGGGAATCGGTAGCGTTTTTTAGTAAAAGCGCTACCCATGCTTTTAGCACCTTTTGGAATTAGGAGTGTTTTTAGTGAAAGAGCTACTCATTCCTATCAATGAGTAGCTCTTTTAAAGCACTACTGTTGGGGGAGTGGAATCAGTAGCGCCAAGATTAGTAGCGCTCGAAAGCGCTACCTATGGAAAAAAAAAGTGCTACCCATTCCCAAATCTGTTGTAGTGACAATACAACTCTGATGATCAATAATAATTTTATATTGGCTAAATAGCACTTTTGGTCCTTTATGTTTGCTCTATGTTTCACTTTGGTCCTTTATCTTTTTTTTTGGTCCGTTTTGGTCCCTCATGTTTCATTTTTGTTTCATTTTGGTCCGTGCCGCCAGTTTTGACTAACGCACGCCACGCTGGCAGTTAACTGCTGACGTGGCGTCCATTTTCATTAAATGACGTGGCAATTTAGTTTTTTAAATTTAAAAAAACAAAACATAACATAATTTAACAAGCACTGTTCTTCGCTGTTTTTCTCTTTTCATCACTGTTCATCACTGTTCTTCGTTATTTCTCAGAACCTCTTCCTCTCAAAAACGACGACCAACAAAACCAAAGAAGCATTTTCGATTTGGGTGAGAAGAAGCAGGTCCGAGTTCTTCGCTTTCACTTTTGTTCTCTCCTGCTCTTCGTCATTTTTGTTTTTCGTTGTTCTCTCTCTTTTGTTCTCTCCAGCAAAGGAAAACGAAGAACCCAACAAAAGAAAACGAAGAAGAGCAACGGAGAAACGCAGAAGAAACGAAGAACATCAGAAACGAAGAACCCAGATGGAACCCGAATCCTAATCGAATCCTAACAAAGAGGATTCTTCTTGTTTGTGCTTGATTTCCTAACCCGAATCCTACTAGAACCCAGATGAAACCCGAACAAATCGAATCCTAGAGTACGATTCCAAAACAAATCGAACCCTAGAGTACGATTCCAGATGGAACATCACAAATCGAACCCGAACAAATCTAATCCGAACAATTCGAACCCAGATGGAACCCTAAAAAATCTGCTTGAATCCTAACGATTTCAATCCCAAATCGAACCCTAGAGTACGATTCCAGACAAATCTACTTGAATCCTAACAAATCTGCTTGAATCCTAACGATTTCAACAACAACAACAAAGGAAAATGAAGCAGAATCAAAGATGAATCAGAAGCAAAATCGAAGCAGAGGAAAACGAATTGTTGTTGTTTCTGTTGAATCAGAAGCAGAAGCAAAATCTGAGTGAGGGAAAACGAAAGGACGAAGAAAGTAAACAAGAGGAATGACAGAGAGAGTGGGAGAAGAAAATTTGAGTGAGGGAAAACGAAAGGAATTGTTGAAGAGAATGGATCTGTGTTACTGGAAGAACAGAAATTAGGGAAGATAAATGCCATTAGTTTTTGAGGAATTGTTGAACGCTGGATTTTGGTTTGTTAATTGTGTTTTTAAAATTTAAAAAAAGATAAATGCCACGTCATTTAATGAATTGAGGACGCCACGTCAGCAGTTAACTGCCAGCGTGGCGTCCATGAAACAAAAATGAAACATGAGGAACCAAAACGGACCAAAAAAAAGATAAAGGACCAAAGTGAAACCTAGAGCAAACATAAAGGACCAAAAGTGCTATTTAGCCTTTTATATTTCTGCCACATCTAATACCAATTTTTTATGTTGAAAACTAAGATGCTTTCAACCGAAATGCCATAACAAAGAACTCAATTTCTGATAAAGAAATTAAATGAATTGGATATAAACTGTCACAATACTAGCACATCGTAATTGAGTGAATTCAATTGGAAAAAGAAGAAGAATGGGACTATCGGAAATGCTTATTTGCTTCTTGTTATGTACCTAGCAGTATATTTTTTGGTCGGCTGCTGTTGGTAGGTCTCTTGCTGCCCTAGCAGGAGGTCAGTGAGCGCCCGGGGGGGGTACCTGCAAAGCCACTCTGACGCTCAAGTCAGTATAACAATAAGCTAGTGAATTTGCAAGGGAAGAGTGTGTACCTTGTAAATGGCTATGCGAGCCGGTATTTATAGGAAATCGTGCCCGTTTGTGGATCGTCGGATCAGCAGAATTGATCTTAACCATCCAAGCGTGATTGGGCTTTTATGTTGTGGATATGGGCCAAAGTGATTGGGCCAATCCATATCCATTGCTAAATGGACCTCTCTGTCCAGTCCAGAACAGTTTCCCCCCAAGCCGAGATTATTCCGGAGGATGGTCTTGCTTTAAGGATTTTCATCGGTCTACCGGATGTGTGAAGTCGCGTGGGACACTGCCTTTGTCACGACCGTGTTTTATCATTTTCACTCTCTAGAGTAAAAAAGAGAAATTTTTTCTTTGCCGTAATGCGTTACTCTGTCTGTCTTGTCGGGTCGTACAAGATCACTTCGTTGCGACCATGACTCAGGCCTCCTATGGGGTAATCCTTGTGCCAATCGTCAAGCTAGGGTGTCGTATCCTGATGTTGGCGCCCTCTTGGGCGCCTTGTGTCAAGTGCTACGTTCTGCTGTTGGGGCCCTCCTGGGCACCTTTCTGGATGCTTGTTTGGTGCATGCGTACGGTGGGTGTCTCCTCGTGGAGCAGGATTTTGCAAGACAAGGTTGGGTGCCCTCATGGGTGCCTTGGACGCCTCGTTGCACAGTGCTGGTTGCCCCCTTGCGAAGGACTTGCTTCCAGACCACCTCCTGCCTGGCGCTCTCATGTCTGGCACAATCAAGCCAGACGCCCTCATGGGCGCTGCCTGCTTCTGTATTGGCGCCCTGCCAGGCGCCCTCATGGGCGCTGGTTGCTTCCTTGCCAGGTGCCCTCATGGGCGCTGGTTGCTTCCCTGCCATGCGCCCTCTTGGGTGACGGCTTGTGTGGACGTGTGCTTGGCACTCTGCTTTTTTGTTCACGTTCTCATGAACTATGTTTTTTGCTCACGTGCTCGTGAACTATGTTTTTTTTTTGCTCACGTGCTCGTGCACTCTTTTATTTCCTTTCATGTTCATGCATCCTTTAATTTTCTTACGTGCTCATGCACTCTTTTATTTTCTTATGTGCACGAGCTTCCCTTCGCGGATCGGCTCTTCCATGTCATCCCTGAGGGTGTTGCATTTGCTTGAATTCCGCGCCTTTCTCAGCGCTTGCTACCCAAGACATCGTGGTCTCAATACCTTGGATCCCCGCCGGGTGGGTGCCGTGATTTTGGTCCAGTCCAGAACAGTTGCCCCCCAAGTCGAGATTATTCCGGAGGATGGTCTTGGCTTGAAGGATTTCGCCGATTCGCCGAATTTATGAAGTCGAGTGGGACACTGCCTGTGTAACGACTGCCAGGTGCCCTCATGGTCGCTGCCTGCCCCAGCCTTGGTGCCTTGCCAGGCGCCTTCATGGGTGCTTCCTTCTTTGGCCTTGGCGCCCTGCCAGGCGCCCTCACGGGTGCTGCCTGCTTTGGCCTTGGCGCCCTGCCAGACGCCCTCACGGGTGCTGCCTGCTTTGGCCTTGGCGCCCTGCCAGACGCCCTCATGGGCGCTGCCTGCTTTGACCTTGGCGCCCTGCCAGGGGCCCTCATGGGTTCCTTGGGCGCCTATACGCCGGGTGTCTCCTTGTGGAGCAGATTTTGCGAGACAAGGTTTTGGTGCCCTCATGGGTGCTTTGGGCGCCTTGTTGCACAGTGCGGGCTGCTCCCTTGCGGAGGATTTGCCAGGCGCCCTCCTTGCCAGGCGCCCTCCTGCCAGGCGCCCTCCTGGGTGCCAGCTTGTGTGGACGTGTGCTTGGCACTCTGCTTTATTTTTGTTGATCATCCTGTCTCTTAGCCTATTTTTCTTCTTGATGAAATTTTAGGGCTCGCTTGGTGCCAAGGGGAATTGCTTCTTCTGTCCTTACCATTATCTGTTTGATATTTCCACGATCTTTCAATTTGACCATGAGGTTCCAGACGGGAGGATTGTCAAACACCACCCCAATGGGGTTGACTTCGATGTCATTGCCCCATGATTTTTATGTCACATTTTGAAACATCCAGGCTTCCTCTTTATCTAGCTTGTTCCTTATGATTGTAACTGGCACGCGTTGGGTGGCCTCGGGCGCCAGTCATCGCCTTGCGCATCTGAATGTATAATCTCATACCGCCTCGTGGCAATGTTAACTCTGGGGGGGAGTTTATCAGAATCGATCTGAATTTAACTCGTCCATCAGAGGTTGTGACACGTTTAAAGTCACTTCGCACCTCGTGGGACTCTGGGGGCAGTTTATCAGAATCGATCTGAATTTAACTCGCCCATCAGAGGTTGTGACACGTTTAAAGTCACTTCGCACCTCGTGAGACTCTGGGGGCAGTTTATCAGAATCGATCTGAATTTAACTCACCGATCAGAGGTTGCGACACGTTTAAAGTCGCTTCGCACCTCGTGGGACTCTAGGGGCAGTTTATCAGAATCGATCTGAATTTAACTCGCCCATCAGAGGTTGTGACACGTTTAAAGTCACTTCGCACCTCGTGGGACTCTGGGGGAAGTTTATCAGAATCGATCTGAATTTAACTCGCCCATCAGAGGTTGCGACACGTTTAAAGTCGCTTCGTGCCTCATGGCAAAGTTAACTCTGGGGGCAGTTTATCAGAATCGATCTGAATTTAACTCGCTCATGAGAGGTTGCGACACATTTAAATTCGCTTCGTGCCTCGTGGCAAAGTTTGCTCTTGGGGCAGTTTATCAGAACTCGGTCTGATGATAACTCGCCCATCAGAGGTTGCGGGGCCAGTGGCCATGGTTTTCCATCTTTTGTTGATAGCGCCCTCCTGGGTGCCTTGTTGTTGATGGCGCCCTCATAGGCGCCTCGGTGCTGGGCGCCTTCTATGGTACCAGGCCTTGTTTCCTTTTTGCGACTTGGTGCTGGGTGCCAAGTGCTAGGCACCCTCTTTGGTGCCATGCCTTGGATCCCCGCCGGGTGGGTGCCGTGACCTTGGTTGCTTTGCTCTAGGAAGACGAGCGCGCCATGACACCCTTGACTCCCCCACTTGGAGAGATGATCTTGGCTTTAAGCTAATGTTGAGGTTGCCCCTGCGATCCAGGCAGTCCCTCCCTGCATGGTATGTTGGGTCTCAAACTTGCATCGCTCCACTCCTAACTATGAAGTTGGACCCTTTTTCTTTCTTGATCTTAAGGAATTTTTCTTTGGGAACAACTGTTAATGCTAGTGAGCTAGAGCAAAAACTGTAAAAATGAATTTTTGTATCATTCATATCGAGATTTTACTTTATGCCTTCGTGCTCAAACAACAAAATTCATAACTAGCCCTAGGCTCAAGTCCTGATGTCATCCTCTTCTTCATTCACGTACCGGGCGAGCTTCCCTTCGCGGATCAGCTCTTCCATGTCATCTCTGATGGTGTTGCATTTGCTGGTACTGGCCCATAACGAGCCCGATCACCCTTCTCGCTGCCAACCTTGGCCTCCTCTTGGTAGGCCATGCTGTCTTCTTCATAGTCCATGTACTTCTGTGCCTTCCGAAGAAACTCGTACAAGCTCCGGGGTTTGTTAACCCCCATGTCCCTTTGAAAGAGGCTTCCCTTCTTGAGGCCATCCTTCATCCAAAAGAGCCTCATCTTGTCTTCAAGGTTTCTGACGTTGGCAGCCTCCTTGTTGAACCTTTCCAGATATTCTCTAAGTGTTTCTTTCTCTCCCTGCCTGATTTCCCTAAGAACCTCTTCAGATTTGGGTTTCAACCGGGAGGCAGTGAAACGAGCTGTGAACATTCTCGCGAGCTGCCCCCATGAGGAGATGGAGTTCTGCCTTAGCTCTTGAAACCACTCTAGTGCAGAATTTTCGAGAGTGAGGGGGAAGATTTTGTAATGAACAGGCTCCCTGGCGCCTCTATAGCACATCATAAGGGAGAAGTGTGCCAGATGGCGGTCTGGATCCCCGGTTCCGTCATACATCTTGAGGGTTGGCAGCTTCTCCAAGGCCCTTGGGATTCGGCATTCATCCACCCTTCGAGTGAAAGGTCCTTCTTCCGAAAACCCTCTTGAGTTTCGGCGGGAGGTGTATTCATAGTCCAACTCATGATACCTGCGTCGGTCGGGGGATCTCCTCGATGGCGATCCTCGGTGGTGCCTCCGATGGGTATCGACCCGGTTCCTCGACCTCTTACAAGAATCAGGGGATGCGCATGAGGAGGTCCTAGAGTGGGAGTTGTGAGGCTGGTAGGTATCATCTGGAGGGGATGTTGGAGATGAGCCTGACCCTCCACGCCTGCGACGCCGAGGGAGAGAGCGATGCACGTGCCTTTGCCTTCGGGGAGAACGATGGACGTGATGCCTCTGAGGGGGAGACCGATGGCGCCTTGAAGTCACCGCTGTTGGAGGAAGGGTTCCCCTGCTGGGTGGAGGTTGTCAGGTAGGGAGGCCACATGCCTTTCAATCTCCCTTAGGCGAGCTTCCTGCTGCAGCATAGCTTGAGTGCGATTGCCCAGGAGATCCAAAAGTTGACTCACATTCGAGGGCTGGTCAGGCTGACTGGTACCCTCGTCAAGTAGGGTTACGGCGTTGCCCTCAGGAGTACCCTCTGGTCGGGATGTGGGTATGGCAATACTTTGAACTCGGGGTCTGCCTCTGGGAGCCATGGAGTAGGAAGAGAAAATTTCGAGTAGTGATGATGTGAAAGATAGATATTTCCCACTGTGGTCGCCAATGTTCTGTACCTAGCAGTATATTGGTCGGGTCTCTTGCTGCCCTGGCAGGAGGTCAGTGAGCGCCCGGGGGGGTACCTGCAAAGCCACTCCAACGCTCAAGTCAGTATGAGAATAAGCTAGTGAATTTGCAAGGGAAGAGTGTGTACCTCGTAAATGGCTATGCGAGCCGATATTTATAGGAAATCGTGTCCGTTTGTGGATCGTCGGATCAGTGGAATTGATCTTAACCGTCCAGGCGTGATTGAGCTTGTATGTTGTGGATATGGGCCAAAGTGATTGGGCCAATCCATATCCATTGCTAAATGAACCTCCTGGAATTGCTAAATGGACCTCTCTGTCCAGTCCAGAACAGTTGCCCCCAAAGCCGAGATTATTCCGGAGGATGGTCTTGGCTTGAATGATTTTCGTCGGTCTACCGGATGTGTGAAGTCGCGTGGGACACTGCCTTTATCATGACCGTGTTTTGTCATTTTCACTCTCTAGAGTAAAAAAGAGAAATTTTTTCTAGGGAGGATTGAATTTTCCTTTTTGCATTCCTATCAAACATCATTTAATTTAATAACAACACTAATAGCACATTCAAACATCATTTAATTTAATAACAACATTTAATGTGACATTCAAATACTACAATTGACAGCATTTATTAGAATTTTTATTAGGTTATTTATTCTTTTTAGTTTTCAATGTGTCCTTTTTGTTATTGAGATAGGGCTTTTCAATGTGCTATTAGTGTTGTTATTAAATTAAATGATGTTTGAAATTCAAATTTCAATTACACTACAACAAATTTGGCATTTGGTAGCGCTCTAAAAGTGCTACTAATGAACAGGCAAGAGTAGCGCTTTTTAGTGTAAGCGCTCCTTATTCCCGGATGCGTTTAGACCATAGGTAGCGCTTTTTGAAAAAGCGCTACTTATGGTCTTAGCGCATCTAAGCAAGAGTAGCGCTTTTTAGTACAAGCGCTCCTCTTTTCTAGATGCGCTAAGACCATAAGTAGCGTTTTTTACAGAAAGCGCAACCTATGCTTATTTTTTTTAAAGATTTTTATTTTTGTTTCTTTTCTATTACCAATTCCCAGCTCCCTGCTCATATTCATCAACCAACAACCAGCAACCCAAAACAAACTTCCAAATGAAATTCCAAATCAAAAACCAATTTCAAATCAAATTCCAACTAATTTATAAATCCAACATACATATATATATATATATATATATATATATATATATATATATATATATATATATATATATATATATTTATCAACATATGTGCCAACAAAAATTACATAAATCCTCATGAACCAAAAGATCAACAAAAATTACAACATATCAAATATGAGGTACTACAAAAATAGGATATCCAAAAAAAATTACATCAATTTTGATTTGCATGAATCAAACCGACAACATGACAACACCACTCTCCTTTGAGCTCAGGAAGTTCCTCATCAGAAAATTGAGCTCCACACACATATTTAGGAAAATACTAAAAAAATAAAATAAAATGAGCTTAGAATTATATCAATATCAATTAGATATTGAATTAGTTGTCAAAAATCAAACTATCAAATTACATACATGGATTGGGATTTCCATTTGGTTGTGAGTGATGATGTCCTTCATAAACTTCATTACGTAGTACCTGCAATCATTGCCGTTTGGTTGTTTGGGACTCTATAAAACAAAATATTACTTAGTTATTACATTTAATTAATTACATATGCATAAGAATATTGATTATAAACTTACCCTTATTGCTATCCATTTTGTAGAAGATGATGATTTTCTGTACGCAGTCCTAACATCACGCAATCCCTAATAAGTTGTCAAAGCACTGAAATAACATCATATCTATAACTATATTAATCGAAGTACATACATAATTTAAATTATGAAATATGCGAGGGATCTAATACACGCCTATTAAATACTCCCACCAACTTGGGGTAGTTGTTGTAATGACCTTGCAGTGAATCCAAATAGAAAATCACATCTCTTTTGGGATCAACCGCCAACAATATCCAATGGATCCTATAAAACTTTTTAATAATCAAATTAATGACAAATATTTCACAATTACATGTTATATACAATTGATATATATAGATTAAATTACTCACCCTAAGTTGATGGATGCCAAAAACAAAGTATCACAGCTTAATTGATGTGCTAGCGCCTAGCGTCGATCGATATTGGCTTTAACCTCTACCTTGCTTATTTCCATTTGTTCCTTGCATTTTTCTATATGTTCTTTTGACATTGTTTTATCCTGTAACACCCCGGTATTTTTATCGAGTAAAAATACCCAAGTGTACCATCATAAAATAATCAGAGATATTTTTCCTGTTTTAGATATTGAACATAAATAAAAACCGCTCATAACCTAGAGTCCAATATCCAAATAACAAGAAATTGCGGAAACGATTTTACAACTTTTACTGGTACAAGTTATACAATCGGAAATACAAAATCTCAAGGGAAATACAATAACAATGAAAACTAAGGCTTCACCGTCTTCATAAGCACACCACCTAGCTGTGCTTCTTCACCTGTTCTTTTTCCCTTGCTTCTCTGTAAAAACCACAAAATATAAACAGTGAGATACAATCTCAGTGAGTTCTACCGAGACCCCTACTAACACTCTCGGTTCGGTTTTAAAACATTTTTAAAGGTTTGACACAACACCGACCGCAATCCACTTGCTAATCCCGGTGTATCACACAATAAGGCTTCGATCTATTAGGACACCGACCGCAATCCACTTGCTAATCCCGATGAACTAATATCCTAGGCCTTTCTACGTACCATCGACCGCAATCCACTTGCTAATCCCGATGAACGTAGCACAAACTTTTGACACAACACCGACCGCAATCCACTTGCTAATCCCGGCGAACCCCATAACCAATAGTGTTTCCTAATGGCCCAGAGCCTAGGGTAAGGGTTCATGACTTCCCCGCCTAGTATGTCAACATGGGTCGTCACCCAAACTCGATATAATATATATATCCACAATCATATGAACATTTAGTTCATTTACATTCAAACCAATATCAAACATAACACCCGCATCGGGCCGTTTTCCGTGGTCGATATAATATATATATCGTGAATCGTAGACCGGTTTAGACAATAAATAATATTCATCCCGCGCCGGTTGTACCATATCACGTAGGACTCTTAGTTCATTTTATTATTAATAAAACATATCCGCACACGAGTACTATTATTCGGTTTTTCGAAATAGTTTAGAACTTCAAAAACAGTCCATTATGCCATTTAATTTATATAAATAGATAGATCTTTGAATAAGCTTTCCAACGCCCCTGAGAACACCTCAATCGGGTTCCCGGATCAAAAGTTATCGCGAAACGAAAAACAGTGTTTGTTTGCTGAAAATTCTGCCAACTGGCGCGCGAGTGGCGCGTGGCGCGCAAACGGCGCGCGAGTTAACAGCCAAGTTCTGCCCAGTGGCGCGTGAGTAGCGCGCGGCGCGCAGACGGCGCGTGGACAGGCAGAAAGGGGGCCTGTCAAGTGCAGAATTTTGCGATTTTCGCGAAATCCGCTATTCCGCTCAATTCCGATTTTTGTTCCGATCGAAAACAGATTTGACAACCATAAAAACAATTCCAATCAAAGTCACACAATCATTCAAGTCAATCAAAAACTCATTCAAAACGGATTTTATCAAAACGCGACATATTTCCCAATTAACGGTTTTTAAGTCAAAATCTTTCGAAATCACATCACCAAAAATTCCATTTCGACGCGACACAACTCGAGACTCGCTCCGATCGATTCCTAATCCGAAACAGACGATATCCAGAAATATTCCAGTCCAGCGAAAGCGATAAAACAGTTAATTTATAATTCGAAACATAAAATCCTAAACGTGAGTAGAACTCACCCTTGAAGCGTGAACCGACTCCGAGACCTCGAAATCACCGAGTAACCACACGAACGTTCCCCGCTCCGGCGACACCCAATCCGCTTCCAAAGCTTCCCGCTCGATCACGAAACCGCTTTCGACCGGAATACCAAATTCCCCGAAATTCTTCACGGACACTATTCATCATCTTCCTCAACCTCAAAAACTACTATTCACAAAACCCCAAATTTTGTTTACAAACCCTAACTCCATCAAACTTTGATTCCTCCATTCCAAGCTAGTAATCAACCTCTTCCTTGAACTACCCAACCTTCAATTTGTGGAAAAGGAGAATGAAACCCAAACAAAATCCCTCATTTACCTCAAATTTTCGAAAATGGCAAGATGAGAGAGAGTGAGTTGATCGTCACGAAATTGGTACCAAATCGAAGAGGAGGTAGCGCTGAACATTTTTCGTGTTGGACGGAAGTCGTTTTGATGAGCGTAGCTTTCCTCTTTTTCCTCTTCTTCCTCCTTACCCCTTTCCTCTTTCTCTTTTCTCTTCTCTGTATCTCTCTCGCATTCTTTCTTTCTTTTCTTCCTTTTTAATTAATTCATTCACTTATACACACACACACACATACGCATATATATATATATATTTATTTAATATATAATTGTAACGCGGTCAAATTACCATGTTGATCGAAATCTCCTATTTCGATTCCGAAACTTTCTTGGTCCGTATTATCCGGTTAACGATCCGATGACCACCAATAAATAATTTTAGCACTCAATAAATTTACCAGTCGAGTACTAAATTAATTTAATTGGGTTAATATCCAAATAATTCTACTAATTATTTTGCGGATATTACATTCTCCCCAACTTAAAAGAATTTTGTCCTCAAAATTTCGTCAAGTCTTACGATTGACTAACCGAGAACAGACATTCTCAGAAAGGTCCAAATTTTGCTGGAAAACATTACTGAATTAACGAAATGAGTGCAGAAAGTCTTCCCAAGTTGGCACATCAATCTCTAAGCATGATCCACTATTACCTTGATACGAACTCTCTGGTTACAAATCAACACGAGAAACTCATCATTCGCCTTCATAGGCTCGGCACCGCGTTTGAAAACACTTCCGAACTTCATTCCAATTATCCTCGTTTACTCCCCAACTTTGATTAATCTAAATCAAAGGGTTTAATACAATACACTTGTTAGACGTACAAGTTGAAAACGAGATCCACAAACTGGTACTCCTCGGCAAAGGTAAAAACAACCACAATTTCTTCGAAGGGAATAAACACGTTCTCAACAAACCCTCTAAGATCCATAACAGTTCTCGTACACATTGAAAAAGCGTGACGGAAAGGTCGTCTGTGAAACTTCCTGACTCACCCTTGGGATTTCGAGATAGAACTCTTCAAAAGATGGGATGAGGATTTACCAGAAACGTTTATCTTAAACGTAGGAATAACCCACGGGGACATCAAATAAATTGAACGTAATGAAAACCACCTCAGTTGTTCTCAAAACAACTTTCAAACAGAACTCAGAGTTCTTTTTCCTCTATTGCAACTTCATCACGAGGTTTTTATCAACGACACACTGGATTCCTTTCCAAATTAGTCCATAGCGTTGAGAACTTCTCCTCAACCTAAATAATCCTCCTAGGATTTTCTTCCTCAATCAGATTTTATTAACCTCTTAATTCGTTCCCAAAATTAACTTTAGCATGCGGGTTTTTACAGAAACGATTTTTCAAAACTATTACACCGCACGCCAAGCTTCACTTCGGAAATTCCAGTCCCTTGCAGCAGATCCATCAATTAATCATTTGGTGCTTATTCGCAATGTGAAAAACAGTCAACAGACACCTCATTTTCATATTCGTATTCACGTTTGGCTTGTCAAACGGAATCACATAATACTATCTCCTTGTTAACCTTCACAAAGGAGAGGTTAACAAACTAATACCTCGCCACTGATACATCTGCTTTATATTCTGTACGCCCTGGAACAGAATATAAACTTCGGTGTGCTTCCTGTAACACTTGCCTTTTATTGTTCTCATCATCGGACGCACAGATTCTACCGTTGACACGACTGACTCCATCACTATGCATAGTAAAATCTGGAAATACCTTTTGTGAATGTAGCTTCACATCAACTTCCTGTGCTAAGCGTATAGAATCCCTTAGGGAACTAGAGATCCTCATATGGCTCAACACTAACCGATTCCTCCTTGATCTTGAATTCAGATTTAAGTCTCTAAAAAGACTCTGGTAATTCCATCTCATGCATCATAAACTCGGTCATGTGGATGGATTTCCTACTCAGTGCATCAGTTACAACACTGACCTCTCTTGAATGCTACATCAGCACAAATTCATAATCCTCCAGAAACTCAACACATTTCTCTGCCTGCTATTCAGTTCTTTCTGATCAAGCAGATACTTTAAACTTTTGCGATCACTAAAGACTTCGAAACGAGACCCATACAAGTAACGTCTCCAAATCTTCAGTGCATACACAATAGCTGCCAATTCCAAATCATTAGTCGGAAAATTCTCCTCATGAGTCTTCAATTGCCTGGATGCACAGGCTACCACTTGTTGATTCTGCACAAGGACACCGCCTAAACCCTTCCCAGAAACATCGCCGTAAGTTTGGAATTGCAAAGACGGATCCGGAAGAATCAGGAATGGAGCAGAAGTCAACCAAACCTTCAATTCTTGAAGACATTCTTCACAATCAGCATCCCACGTAAACGGATGACCCTTTCGAGTTAGTCGAGTAAGTGGAAATCTAACTGTGAGAACCCTTCAACAAATCTCTGATAGTAACCGGCTAGACCCAGAAACTTTTGATCTCTGCGGCTGACGTCGGTCACTCCCATTCAACACCGCTTCCTTCTCATTGGGACCTACAGAAACTCCCGACTTGGGGAATCACATGTCCCAAAGACTTTACCTCTGACACCCAAAAATCACACTTCGAAGGTTTCAAGTACAACTCCTTTTCTCGGAGTACACTCAGAACAATGAGGAGATGTTGGACATGCTCCTCAATGGTCTTCGAGCACATCAAGATATCATCGATGAAAACGACTTCAACAGATCCTAATACGAATGAAAAACTCGGTTCCTGTAATCCACGAATACCGCCGGAGCGTTAGTCAAACCGAAGGGCACCACTACAAATACATAATGTCCATACCTAGTATGGAAAGCTGTCTTCGGAATATCTAAGGCTCTAACTTTTATTTGTTGATGTCCTGACCTCAGATCAATTTTAGAAACACTGCAGCACCTCAAATTGCTCAAGTAAAACGTCTATCCTTGGCAAGGGATATTTATTCCTAATCGTCACTTTGTTGAGTTGTCGATAACCGATGTACAATCTCATGCTACAATATATTTCCTTTTGACTAATCACACCAGAGTACTCCCTAGAACAGCACTCAGTCGAATAAATTCTTTAACACCGACTCTTCAAGTCGAGACTCCATTTCCTTTAATTCTCAAAAAACCTTCAATAAGAAACAATAGATATTGATCCCGTGCCAGGAATCAATTCTACTGTAAACTCTACTTCTCGCTCTGGAGGTTCAGAAGAAACTTCATTGTGAAGACATCCATAAAGTCATTCACGACCTGAACGTTCGCCAAATCCAAACTAGTTCCAGTGGATGCAGATAACATACTAACATGTGCTTCCGCATCTTGGAATGAAGATTGACCGTCTAAGGTGAACTGGGTAACCGCTTCAAAATTTGTCCTAGACAATTCAACTGTTCCTGAAGCGAAGCTGATAGTTGATTAACACAATCGATTGCAACATGATTTGCAGTCATCCAATTCATACCCAAAATGGTGTCCACACTTCTCATAGGCAAACAATAAATTCTACAACGAAATCTCTGCCTCCTATGACAAGTAGACAATCCTATACAAAGATTATGTCTGGACACGACCCTTAGCAGCAGTTAAAATAGTCATCGGCTCGGATAGCGATGATAAGGCTAATCCCAACCGATTCACATGCGATCGGGATATACAGCAATTACAGCAATAGGTTGCACCCGAATCTTATAATATACTGATCGAGTCATTGAATAGGACTCCCATCCTTCTAAGTATACCGTCAGCATTCGTAACTGTCTAAGCATTCAAAGTGTTGACTCGTCCTTGCCTTGGAGCTGCTTATGACTCCTTGGAACTTTTCCTGGCAGGGCACTTTTTACCATAGTGACCCTCTTCCGCATATACTACTATTTCTAAATTGTGTTGCTTTCCACAATTAGAATATCTTGACCCTTTGGAGAATCAAAAAAAATTGCATCTGCTTTTCCTTTGATGAAATTATTTTAGGACTTTGCATTCAGAGTTGATAATTCAACTACCTTCCTTCCTTTCCCATATTTCCTATGAGATCATCCTCGGTGACATTAGATGATTGCCCCAAGGCAACATAATTGGTAGCAGTATAAGAACTGAGACCATAAATCATAAAAGCACTTATGCCCGTCTTATACTTCTGCATTCTCCGTTCATCATCCGAAGCTTAGTGTATTCTTCCACCGTCATGTCACCTTTCCTGAGGATGCACCGATTGAAGATTCCGGTTTTGGTCGAGGACTGCGTCTTGATCATCCAGTCATAATTCCGCTTATGATGCACTAAGTATTAAGTTGATCAGGCTCAATGTCTCTTAGCATCACAAGTGTAATTACAAAAAGGACTAGCAAGGAATCGACTCAACCCTAAACTAAGTCCGACTAGGTCGAACTGCTCTGATACCAACTGTAACACCCCGGTATTTTTATCGAGTAAAAATACCCAAGTGTACCATCATAAAATAATCAGAGATATTTTTCCTGTTTTAGATATTGAACATAAATAAAAACCGCTCATAACCTAGAGTCCAATATCCAAATAACAAGAAATTGCGGAAACGATTTTACAACTTTTACTGGTACAAGTTATACAATCGGAAATACAAAATCTCAAGGGAAATACAATAACAATGAAAACTAAGGCTTCACCGTCTTCATAAGCACACCACCTAGCTGTGCTTCTTCACCTGTTCTTTTTCCCTTGCTTCTCTGTAAAAACCACAAAATATAAACAGTGAGATACAATCTCAGTGAGTTCTACCGAGACCCCTACTAACACTCTCGGTTCGGTTTTAAAACATTTTTAAAGGTTTGACACAACACCGACCGCAATCCACTTGCTAATCCCGGTGTATCACACAATAAGGCTTCGATCTATTAGGACACCGACCGCAATCCACTTGCTAATCCCGATGAACTAATATCCTAGGCCTTTCTACGTACCATCGACCGCAATCCACTTGCTAATCCCGATGAACGTAGCACAAACTTTTGACACAACACCGACCGCAATCCACTTGCTAATCCCGGCGAACCCCATAACCAATAGTGTTTCCTAATGGCCCAGAGCCTAGGGTAAGGGTTCATGACTTCCCCGCCTAGTATGTCAACATGGGTCGTCACCCAAACTCGATATAATATATATATCCACAATCATATGAACATTTAGTTCATTTACATTCAAACCAATATCAAACATAACACCCGCATCGGGCCGTTTTCCGTGGTCGATATAATATATATATCGTGAATCGTAGACCGGTTTAGACAATAAATAATATTCATCCCGCGCCGGTTGTACCATATCACGTAGGACTCTTAGTTCATTTTATTATTAATAAAACATATCCGCACACGAGTACTATTATTCGGTTTTTCGAAATAGTTTAGAACTTCAAAAACAGTCCATTATGCCATTTAATTTATATAAATAGATAGATCTTTGAATAAGCTTTCCAACGCCCCTGAGAACACCTCAATCGGGTTCCCGGATCAAAAGTTATCGCGAAACGAAAAACAGTGTTTGTTTGCTGAAAATTCTGCCAACTGGCGCGCGAGTGGCGCGTGGCGCGCAAACGGCGCGCGAGTTAACAGCCAAGTTCTGCCCAGTGGCGCGTGAGTAGCGCGCGGCGCGCAGACGGCGCGTGGACAGGCAGAAAGGGGGCCTGTCAAGTGCAGAATTTTGCGATTTTCGCGAAATCCGCTATTCCGCTCAATTCCGATTTTTGTTCCGATCGAAAACAGATTTGACAACCATAAAAACAATTCCAATCAAAGTCACACAATCATTCAAGTCAATCAAAAACTCATTCAAAACGGATTTTATCAAAACGCGACATATTTCCCAATTAACGGTTTTTAAGTCAAAATCTTTCGAAATCACATCACCAAAAATTCCATTTCGACGCGACACAACTCGAGACTCGCTCCGATCGATTCCTAATCCGAAACAGACGATATCCAGAAATATTCCAGTCCAGCGAAAGCGATAAAACAGTTAATTTATAATTCGAAACATAAAATCCTAAACGTGAGTAGAACTCACCCTTGAAGCGTGAACCGACTCCGAGACCTCGAAATCACCGAGTAACCACACGAACGTTCCCCGCTCCGGCGACACCCAATCCGCTTCCAAAGCTTCCCGCTCGATCACGAAACCGCTTTCGACCGGAATACCAAATTCCCCGAAATTCTTCACGGACACTATTCATCATCTTCCTCAACCTCAAAAACTACTATTCACAAAACCCCAAATTTTGTTTACAAACCCTAACTCCATCAAACTTTGATTCCTCCATTCCAAGCTAGTAATCAACCTCTTCCTTGAACTACCCAACCTTCAATTTGTGGAAAAGGAGAATGAAACCCAAACAAAATCCCTCATTTACCTCAAATTTTCGAAAATGGCAAGATGAGAGAGAGTGAGTTGATCGTCACGAAATTGGTACCAAATCGAAGAGGAGGTAGCGCTGAACATTTTTCGTGTTGGACGGAAGTCGTTTTGATGAGCGTAGCTTTCCTCTTTTTCCTCTTCTTCCTCCTTACCCCTTTCCTCTTTCTCTTTTCTCTTCTCTGTATCTCTCTCGCATTCTTTCTTTCTTTTCTTCCTTTTTAATTAATTCATTCACTTATACACACACACACACATACGCATATATATATATATTTATTTAATATATAATTGTAACGCGGTCAAATTACCATGTTGATCGAAATCTCCTATTTCGATTCCGAAACTTCCTTGGTCCGTATTATCCGGTTAACGATCCGATGACCACCAATAAATAATTTTAGCACTCAATAAATTTACCAGTCGAGTACTAAATTAATTTAATTGGGTTAATATCCAAATAATTCTACTAATTATTTTGCGGATATTACATATCCAGGGGGATGTTAAGTAGAAAAGTACTTTTGGTCCATAAGAACACAAATCTTTGTGTTTGTTCCATTGAGACGAATATCTCATGGTACAAATACTTTTAATTAAAATGTATACAAATTAAAATAATAATAATAATAATAATAATAATAATAATAATAACAACAACAACAACATCAATAGGTGAAATAATAAGATAGATACGTACCTGATATATGCTCTAATAGTAGTCGCAGTTGCCTACTCGTGCTCATATACCACTGTGAGTTCCTCTTTATTCAATGTCAGTGCTTGCTCCTCTCCAAAAATTTCTCTATCCATCAGTGACTCTATTATGGTTGCACTACCCATGTGGTTTGGCGCATGGATTTTTAAATAACTGATGAACTCCATGGGATTATTAGAAGATCTGCCAGCAATAGATGGGGAAGGTCGGCATTCAATCCTATTCCCACTAGCTATTTGCCGAGACACTCTTGTCTTGCCAGCAATAGAAGGGGAATGTTGGGATTCAATCTCATTCCTGCTAGCTATTTGCCGAGACACTTTTGTCTTGCCAGCAATAGAAGGGGAAGGTTGGGATTCGCCAACATTCCCAATGACTTTGACACCCTTTCCAGCAGTAGAAGGGAAAGGTCGAAATCTTCCTTTGCCCACACTCCCACAAACTTTGTCTCTCCTTCCAGCAGTAGAAGGGAAGGGTCGAGATATTCCTTTGCTAACATTCCCACTATGTTTAAAACTCTGAACTGTTTGCTTCTACAGATAGAAATATATACATATATACATAATTAATCATCATTAATCTTCCAAGTTTGACCCTAGGAAACAACTAAGCTCTGCCATTATAACATATATATATATATATATTAGAGCAAGTAACAATAGACATAAACAATGTATTAGAAGATAAATTGAGCTTGTTAGAGGATAAGCAATCAGTTAGCACTACATTTTACAACAGAAGGAGCAAACTTAGGGTTAGAAATATCCTACCTTTTACAACAGAAGGAACAATGTGTTAGGGATTTAGGTTTGGTGATGTCCATAGTTGCACTTAGGATTTGCAGAATCCCAAAAGAAGGTGATGAACGATAGAGAGGGAAGTGAAAAACGAAGGAGGAGTAAAGAAAACAAGGAACGAACCTGTCAACGGAAGAAGAAAAGTTTCTCGCGATCAAGGTTTCGCAAGTGATGGTGGTCCTTCAGCGGCGTTCAGGGACCTTCAGCGGCGTTCAAAAGGATGAGTTAAGATAACGGCGTGGTTGAGAGATTCTGGAACGTTGAGAGAGTACTGAGAGTGTTTGGGCATTTAGAGACTGAGTGTTTGCGTGAGGGTTTCTGCGTGAGAGAGTGTTTGAGTACTGAGTGTTTCAATGGGAAGTTTTAGAAAAATAAATTAAATTTTACTGATCATAGGTAGCGCTCGCGTAAAAAGCGCTCCTCATTGGAGAACGCGTTTTGATCAAAGGGAGCGCTCACATACAAAGCGCTACTTATTGAACCTCCGTGTTTAGCCACTGGGACCGCTCACGTACCAAGCGCTACTCATTGAACGCCCGCGTTTAGCTATTGGGAGCGCTCGTGTACAAAGCGCTACTCATTGGACGTGCATGTTGGGAATAAGGAGCGCTCACCTAGAAAGTGCTACTAATGTTGGCGCTCTTTTTAAACACTTTTGTTGTAGTGAAATGACATAAATGTCCAAATATCATTTTTTAATTACCAAAACAACCTAAATTTTCGCGGACTTTTTCCTGCCCAAATGAAAACTTTTTGGCCAACTTTGTATCCTACTTTTATGTATAAAGGATATTTTATAAAAAAAGTAGTGCATATGATATCATATATACTCCACCTAGAATTACTTCCTTGAAAAAAGATTTTCTTTACCAAGTGTTTCTAACGATTATAATCATTCATAAAGCAAATCAACCATAATATTTTTTATCAATCAACAATCATCTATTTTCAAACTACATGTTTCGGGTAGTATTTGCTATTTTCCGAGCCGTTCGTTGAGGGGACCCTTGCAGTTTGTGCTTGCAACCTTGTTTGATATCCGACAAATGGAGAAAACAAATGAAAACACAACATAAAATAAAACCAAATTCAGTTTAGGGTGGTTTTCTGTTTTCCGTTTTGAACTTTTCAAAAACCCAAACCATTTTCTGTTTTGAGTTTTATAAATTTCAAAAACTAAAACAAAATTCAGTTTTCGGTTAAGAAATTTTCAAGAATCAATATCATTTACAAACATAAACATAGAAATAAATATTCATCATAAACTTATCCTAATCCAAACAATATATAAAGTTTGTTTTAAAAATAAATAAAACATTACAACTATATTATTGGTGGTAGACGCCTGTCAGAATGGTAATCTGTGGTGGTGGTCGTAGTGGTAGTTAGTTGTGGGGATCAGTGGTCATCCTATTGGTGGTCGGTGGTGGCGACAAGGGATGGTCAGGGTGGTGGTTAGTGGTAGTCAAACTGGTGGTTGACAGTTGTTAGAGTGATGGTTGACGATGGTGGAAGTGGTGGTCGGTGGTTGACACTGGTCGGAGTGGTGGTCAGAGTGGTGGTTGGTGGTGGTTGATGGCGGTCAGAGTGGTGGTTGATGGTGGTCAAAGTGGTGATTGGTGGTGGTTGACGATCGCTAAAGTGGTGGTCGAGGGTGGTTGGAGTGGTGGTCTGTGGTGGTTGGTTGTGGTTTGCGGTGGTTGACAGTGATTAGAGTGGTGGTCGTCAAAGTGGTGGTTGATAGTGGTGGGAGTGGTGGTCGCCGGTGGTCAGGGTGGTGGTTGGTATTGGTTGGTGGTGGTGAGAGTATCAAAGGTGGATGAAACAAAAATAGGAGAAAAAGTTATAACACCAATTTTTTTTGGTTTTTAGCTTTGATGAAAAACTGTTTTGAAACTAAGAAAAGAAATAACTCAACCCCATTTTAACCAAACATGTTTTGGTTTTGAAATTGGCTTTCAAAACTAAAAAAACTCACAACAACCCAAATAGGCTCTAACTATCATAAACAACAGTAAAAGCATAATGCTTATAAAGAAAAAAACAATAAAAGCATAACTTTGTCAAAAAAAAGGATAACTTTGTCAAAAAAAACAATATAAGCATACCTATTTTCACAGCAAAGCATGAAAAAACAAAAAGGGCAAAAACCACGTGTTCTGGACTGGGCCAAGGGCCCAATCCGGTTGACGACTGGTTGAGACCGGCCCATAAGCAGGATAGAAAAGGATGACCTAAGTCCACTAAATCAACGACTCAGATCAACCCATACAGAATCCTACGGTTACCCGCGAAATTCCTGACACTATATATATAGAGGTCTTACCTCAGCTGACAGGTATTTTTTGACCCATACTATTACTCTGCTCACATTCTTACCCCACTGACTTTGGCGTCGGAGTGTCATTGCAGCTACAACCCGGGCGGAGCTCTGCACACGACAAGCAACTCAACAGAACGACTAGACACCTCAGCAGGCCATCC
Source organism: Astragalus membranaceus (assembly GCA_039519185.1). Classification (NCBI taxonomy): domain Eukaryota; kingdom Viridiplantae; phylum Streptophyta; class Magnoliopsida; order Fabales; family Fabaceae; genus Astragalus; species Astragalus membranaceus. The sequence goes on along the minus strand of CM076848.1, from coordinate 122,798,075 downwards.
TGCCCGACCTTGAGGTACAGTTCAGTGGCGACCACAGTGGGATCCAACGCGCTATCCCACCCCATCTCTCATGCCTCCACTAGGAAGACCGCGGGCGGCTCCATGTTTGCGAAGTGTTGCTGCAATTCCCGAGCAGCCACCACTCGTTCCAGAAGGCCCCGCGGTTAACGCTGAAGGCACCGCCCCAGGTGCCCGGCTGGGCTAGTCCAACAAGCCAATTTCACACTCCCAGCGAACATCGTTCAATAGCTAGCAATGCGAACTAATACACGGATTTCACACTCCCAGCGAACATCATTCAGAAAGACCAGCTTACTCAGATAGAGCAGCAGGTCGCCTCGGGCCAGGTGAACACTGCGCCCCAGCCACGCCGCCGCAACCACGAGTCACCCTTTCATCGGGCGAACCCATCTAGAAGACATTCCTCACCTCCCAGAAGGCACCTCGTCCACCGATCCCCGCCTCCAAGGACACCGCCCTCCACGACTGATTCCACTTATTGGCCAGAAGAGTCCTCTACCAAGAATCTTCACATGACTCGTCAGGGTCATCCACCCGGTCAAGAAGCAGATCATTTGATCAGTATGCCCGTTCTCATTAAAAGAAGCGTTCACCAGAACGACGTCATCACCACAGGTACTCTCCAGAGCGACGTGGTCATCGAGGCCGACGCTTCGAGGACCGACCACCTCACGGAGAAAAGAGCGACATGAGGATGGGACCCTTCACCTGAGACATTGACGAGGGTCCCATCCCTCGTGCTCTTGAAAAATCCCCGCCATACTTGAGAATGTACAACAGTGTGAAAGACCCCGATGCCCACTTGAGATATTTCGATTTGATGATGCAGTACAGAGGAGCATACGGGCCAGTGAAGTGCAAGATCTCCCCCTTAACCCTGGAGGGGCCGGCCTTAGAATGGTTCACGGAGCTGAGGCCGAACACCATCTCGTCCTGGGAGCAGCTGGCCAGAGTTTTCTCTTCCCATTTCACAGCCTCAAGGGTGAAACCTAAATCACACGCGATCTTAAAAGCGATCAGACAAGAACCTGATGAAACCCTCCGCGACTATGTTGAACGATTTTACAAGGAGGCCACCAACGTAAGGGGACTAGAAGATGATATGAGACTATGGTTCCTTCGGGACGGGCTTCGTACTGGAAGTTTGTTCGAAATTGAAGTTAGTGTGAACGAACCGCCCGATTTAGAAACTTTCCTCTGCAGGTCTCAGAGGTTCATGAACTATGAAGAAAGGGCGATAATGACACAAGCCGCCGCGGGAGGAACGACCAAGGAACCCCAAGGGGAGCGCGGCGAGAGACCGAGAAGGGATCAAGAAGACCCGTCAAGGGACTTCAAGTCCAGAAAGTTCTCAAATCATACTAAGTTGAACACGTCGTAAGCTCAGATTCTGTCTGAATGTGCAAATACAGAATTCAGAGACATCAAGAGACCTGAACCACTCATTCTCAAAGAAGGGCAGCGCCCGTCCCGTAAATATTGCCGATATCACCGTAGTAACGGGCATGACACCAACAATTGTATGACCCTCAAGGACAACATTGAGGAATTGATTAGAAAGGGTAAGCTTACCCAATACGTGAAGAAGGGACAGACGGACGGGCGAGAAGAGAAGAATGAAACTCGTTCCCCTCAAAGTGGGAAAGCAGTGATCAATGAGGTAGGCCGAGGTAATAAGGAGGACGACGACGACGACGAAGATAACAGAAAGTCCAAGGGGCGACCAGTGGCCATGGTAATCACGGGAGGGTGCCCGATCGAAGGATGAGAGACCAACAAGTCCATGAAAAGAAGGTGGAAAGAAATCATGAGCGTAGCCTCAACGTCCGCTCCCAGAACCCTCTCTAACAGGCCTCCCTTGGCATTCGGAGATAGCGATTTGCTTGATGGTATGCCGAATAAGTACGTCCCGCTCTTGGTCACCGCCGTGATGGCGAACGTGGAGGTAAGAAGGATCCTGGTCGACCAGGGAAGTTCAGGGGACATTATCTTTGAAGACCTACTTAATGTCCTAAAAATATCCAAGGACGATCTCAGAGCCTATTGAGGGTCAGATTTGACCGGCTTCAACGGCTCATCCACGACACCTCTTGGTATGATAGAGCTTATGGTCACATTCTGAGATGATAACGCAGAAGAACCCATGTGCAAGACCGTAAAGACAGGTTTCCTAGTGCTACCATACAAATCAGTGTATCAATGTATCATAGGTCGACCAACGCTGGGAAGGCTTGGGGCAGTCACCTCAACCGTACATTTAAAAATGAAGTTTTATTCTGACAAAGAAGAAGTGGTCACGTTACTGGCCGACCTCCACTCCGGAAGAAGATGTCACTTCATGAGCCATAAGGAGCAGGGAGAATTCGAAATAAAAAAGGCTGGGGCCTTGAACAAAGATGGAAACAAAGTCAACGTGGCCGACTTCGATGCCCGATATGACCCTGACAGCGAAGAAGAGGAAGAAGACGACTTCCTAACTCGAGAGCTTAAGAAAAGAATCAAGAGACCTGAACCCGATGGAGAATGCTCTCAAGTTCAACTAGGAAACGACCCGGGAAAGACAATCAAGATCGGGAACGATCTCCCAGAAGAAGTACGAGATCAACTCGCCCAATGTTTGAAGGAGCATGCCGACCTGTTCTCCTAGAGTGCGGAAGATATGCCAGGGATTCCACTAGAGGTTGCATGCCATCACCTGGCTGTCGACCCTTCAACCAGGTGAGTCGCTCAACGAAGACGTGTTCAGAAGGAGGAAAAGGCACGAGCTGCCGTGAAGGCGGCCGAAGATTTGATCGAGGCCGGCTTCATCATAGAGATCAAGTATACGACATGGTTGTCTAACGTGGTCTTAGTCAAAAAAGTAATTGGGAAATGGCGCATGTGTGTAGACCACACTGACGTCAGTCGAGCATGTCCTAAAGATGCTTTCCCAGTTTCCAGTGTTGATCGACTTGTGGACAGGGCCAGCGGGTCCGATTGCTATTGTTCTTAGATGCGTACTCAGGATACAACCAGATCGCCATGTACCCACCTGACCAAGAGAAGATAGTGTTCATGACAGAAAAGGGAAATTATTGCTATCGGGTTATGCCCTTTGGTTTAAAGAATGCAGGAGCGACCTACCAAAGAATGATGAACAAAATCTTCCAAACCTAGATAGGCATAGTGCTAGAGGTCTACCTGGATGACTTGATTGTTAAAATTAAAGGGGATCCTGACCATGTGGCCGACCTAAGAGAAGTATTTGCAGAGGCCCGTAAAAACTCGCTCAGGCTAAATCTTGAGAAATGCACATATGGAGTAAGGGCGGGCAAGTTTTTGGGTTTCTACCTAACAGAAAGAGGAATTGAGGCCAACCCAGAAAAATGCCAAGCGGTAACAGAGATGAGGCCGCCCACCATCAAGAAAGAAATTCAGAAATTGAACGGGATGGTGGCCGCACTTTCACGTTTCATTGCCAAGGTGGCAAACAAGTCACTTCCACTCTTCAAACTGCTGAAGAAGAAGGCCGAGTTCGAACGATCGCCCGAGTGCGAGCAAGCACCGAATCAGTTGAATACCGCTCTACTACAACCTTCAATCCTGACAACACTAGAACTAGGGGAAACTTTGTATCTCTACCTAGCAAACACTGATGAGGCACTGGCCGCAGTGCTGGTATGAGAAGGCGACTCCAAGAAAAACACCATTTACTTTGCCAGTAAGGCCCTCCAAGGTCCGGAACTCAGATACCAGAAAATTGAGAAGTTGACTCTAGCATTAGTCATGGCTGCTCGAAGACTAAGGTCATACTTTGTGGCCCATCAGATCGTCTTAAGTACCGAGCAAACCATACGGAAAATCCTCCACAGGCCGGACCTGGCAGGAAGAATGATCAAATGGGCGGTTTAACTGTCGGAGTTTGGCATCAGATATGATTCTAGGACAGCCATAAAACCACAGATTTTGGCTGACTTCCTTGCTGAGATGACCCCAGTTCCTGAAGAGACAATAAAACCAGTCTGGACCTTACATGTAGACGGCTCGTCCAACAGCAAGGGCAGTGGGGCGGGCTTGATTCTTGAAAATTCTGAGGGAACGACCATTGAAGTATCCCTGACGTTCTCATTCTCAACCTCGAATAACTAGGCCGAGTACAAAGCATGTATTGCTGGACTTTTGCTCGCCCGCGAATTCAACGTAAAAAGGGTGGAGCTGCACTCAGACTCTCTCTTGGCAGTATCACAAATCAAAGAAATATTTTATGCAAAGGACGTGATCTTGCACACATATCTGGCAAGGGTGAGAGAATTGCTCAGGCTGTTTGAATATGCAGAAGTGAAACACGTCCCTAGATCAGAAAACACTAGGGAGGATATATTGCCCAAACTGGCCAGCACGAAAAACCCTAGAAACCATAGAAGTGTGATCCAGAAAGTCCTACCTCAGCCCATTGTCCGACTTGAGGTCGCTCTAGATTCAGATGTTTGCTTGGTCGACCTAGAAGAGAGCTGGATCGACCCCATCCTCAAGTATATTAGAGACGGTGAAGAGCCGAACGATCCCAAAAAAGCAGGCCTGGTACGAAGGCGAGCATCATCTTACTCGATCATTGAGGGGAAACTCTTTCGATAAGGATTTTCCATGCCAGTGTTGATGAAGATGCGGGCAAGTTAGTGAAAAAATGTGACAAGTGCCAGCGACATGCCGACATCCATGTTGCTCCCCCAGTCGAATTAAGCAGCATGACTACACCATGGCCGTTTGCCTGGTGGGGGATCGGCCTCTTGGGTCCATTTTCAGTCGCCCCTGGGCAATTGAAATACCTGATTGTTGCAGTGGACTATTTCACCAAGTGGATTGAAGCCGAACCTCTGGCGACCATCACATCTAGGAACTATTTGAAATTTTTCAAGAAGAACATCCAGGTCCGATTTGGGATCCCTGAAGTGTTGGTCTCAGATAACGTACCTTGTTCACAGATAAAAACTTCCAAGAGTTCATGACAGAATTAGGGGTGAAGTAGCGCTTCACCTCAGTCGAACACCCTCAGACCAACGGCCAGACAGAGGCCGCCAACAGAGTTATCTTGCGCGGGTTGATGAGGCGATTAGATGAGGCCAAGGGGAAATGGGCAGAAGAGCTCCCATACGTACTATGGGCGTATAGAACGACCCCTCATTCAACTACGTACTGGAGAGGCTCCATTCAAAATGGTTTATGGAACGGACACCCTCATCCCGGTCGAGATCGGTGAACTCAGCTGGAGAACGGCCAATCCAAAGCCACCTCAAGAAAACGATCAAGCGATCAAAGAAGAGTTGGACCTGATTGAGGAACTTCGCACCAAGGCCGCATTAAGGGAGGCGCTCATCAAACAAGGAATGGCAACCAGACACAACGCCAAAATCATCCCCGGAATTTCTCCATTGGGCAGCTCGTACTCAGAAAGGCAGACATAGAATAGAAAAATGCATCCCAAGGCAAGCTTGCCGCAAAATGGGAAGGGACTTACCGGGTCGTCTCGAAGACGGGAAGGGCGCTTACCGACTCCAAACGATGAGCGGTGGAGTGATCCCTAGGACTTGGAACGCGATGAACCTCAGGAGATATTTCATTCGAAAATATTTGATTGTAAACATTGGGAGAATATCATGTAAGACAATGAATAGTAAAAACTGGGCAGGACACTCTTTTTCCCACTGGGTTTTTTATTGACGCCCGCCCGTCCGTCAATAAAGACAAGGCATTTTTATGACTTTGTGTTCAAATTTATATTCCCGTCCATAACATACAACCTGCAAGGCGAGTTAAACTCAAACCGAGTTTGGTAAACTGCTAGTGGGTCTGAATGTACTTAATCGATTTAAGCTACAAAAGAAGCGACTTAAAAGATGGCCACACCCACAAGGGCGAGTTCAATTTGGATAGAAATTCGGTAAACTGCCTGTGGACGACCGCACGTACTTGCGAGTAACACGATTAAAATAGAACAAAAGAACGACCACGACTTGAGAATGAACAACAAGATATAAGACTGCTCATACAGGATAAAATGAGCCCAAGATAAAGTAAAAGGTCGGTCATACTTAAAAGAACGGGCAAAGCATTGATAAAAGTTACCTGGAAAAAACGCCGAGCTCCATTAAGTGCATTTTACAACAAAAGAGGCGACCATTGGAAAGAAAACAAAAAAAACAGAAATTACAAAAAGTTACAGGGGACACTCAAAAACAATGGACTCCTCTCTTATAGTCTTTCCCTGCTCATCCTTCTACGCAGGATAGACAATATGGCCGCCTCTGAGGGAGTGGGAATTGTTGATGATGTTAGGATCGATCTCATGGTTGGGATAGACATATTGCACCTGAGCCAAGGCTTCATTAAACCGCTCCTTGCATATGGCCAACGTAGACTCGATCAGCCGATCATAATCCTCCAAAGCATCATCCCGCTCTTTCTTCAAAATGCTAAGGTTCTTCTTCAGACCACCAACCTCCTTTTCCAGCCCCTTGACCTTGTCCGACAACCCGTTGATTTTGGTCTTCCCAGATTTCACTTTCTTCTCCGCTTCAGCTTTGGCGGCCAGAGCGTCATCCTGCTCTTTAGCCACAAAGGAGAGCGACTTCTTGGCCTCATCAAGGGCATCAACAATGGGCTTGAGGGCGGACTCGGACTGTTGAAGTTTCTTCTTGACAGACTCTAGCTCCTCTGAAACTCTGAGATATATTCATAAGCACGACTCAGCTTATCGGTGTTATCTAAGTTATCACTTTCCAACCATAAGTTTTGAGCAAGAAGACGCTTACCTGCAGTCCGCTCCGCCTCCCCTTGCTTAAGTTTGGCGATCACGAGAGCCCGCCTTGGCCACTTCAACCATGAAGAGGAGGGGATCTTGATGAAAGCGGTCAAAATCTGATTCAGAGAGATCGTCCAAGTCGATATTGGAGGACGGTCTCTTCTGAGCGTCCTTCTCCTTCACCCCCTTTGTTTTCTTGTGAAGGGGGGGGGGGGGGGTCAACCTCAACATCTCTCCCGCTGGTCCCAGCAGCATGATGAGAGTGATCCCTTTTCTTTCCAAAATTTGGGACGGCCACGAACCCGTCGTCCCCCTTATCACCACCAGGGTTAGTTCCCCTCTCCTCCGAAGAAGGAATGTTGACAGTTGGAGAAGGTGCAGGTTGAGGCTTTCTTCCTTTCCTGGCCTTCCTCATCAGATATTCGTAACCAACGCTGGCCATTTCACCTGTAAAGAGAGTAAAGAACGGTTAGAAACACTTAACAAGTCAAGGAAGAAAAGTAAAGGGGAAGTGCGAGAGCCTATCGCACTGTAACATCCACAAAATAATTAGGCGAATTATTTGGATGTTAACCCAATTCAATTTAGTGCTTGATTAGTAAAATTATTGAGTGCTAAGGTAATTATTCGGTCGTCGCAGGATCGCTAAACCGATAGCAAGAAATAAGAGATTAAGGGCAATATGGTCATTTGACCATATTACCACTTAATTAGAATAAAAGAAAGAAAAGAATAAAGGAAAGAAAGGAAAGAAAGAAAGGAAACGTAGAGAAGAGGAAAGAAGAAAAGAAAGAAGAAAAGAGAGAAGAAGAGAAAGAAGAAAGAAGAACAAGAAGGATCATCCCCCAAGCTCCACACTTCATCACCTTCATCTTCTCACCTCCCTCTCCAAAACCCAAGAGCTAGGTAAGATTTCATCCAATTTTTCCCCCTTTTTGTGACCTACGAAATTTAGAGGGTTTTGTTGGAAATTTGTTGAAATCAAGGATTGATAGGTTGTGTCGATGATTGGGGAATGTTTAGGATCAAAGCTAGGAGCGGATTGATCGCGTTGTGAAGTTCGAATCGAAGTTTGGAGCGGTTTGGTGAAATAGGGCTCTGTTCGAGAGTTTTCAAGTCTCGGCAAATTCGGCTCGATATCGACTCTCGCTTCAAAGGTGAGTTTTACTCACGTTTAGGCTTATTCCGTTTTGAAATGCATTTTTGTGTGACTTGGTTTCGAAAGATTCTGAGTCGAAAACGTTATTTTGGAATATATTGCGTTTTGACGAAATTCGTAATTGTTGGGTTTTTGATTGAATTTCTTGAATGTTTGATGTTGATTGGACTGGAATATTGCCTGGTATGATCTGTTTTCGCGTTAGGAATCGATCGGAGCGAGTTTCGGATTAATCGGAAAGCGAATTTTCATGAAAAAGGCTATTTTTGCAATGCTGTCAAATGAGCACGATCCGTGCGTCCCAGGGGCACGTTCTGTGCGCCTGGTTCGGTTTCGGATTTTCAAATTGTTTAACAGGGCGCACGATCCGTGCGTCCCAGTGGCACGATCCGTGCGCATGAGCACGATCCGTGCGTCCCAGGGGCACGATCCGTGCGCATGGTTCTGTCCAAATTTTTCAAAGTGCCCTAAATGATTCCGTTTCGATTCCAATCCTCTCCTAATCCTTTCCTAACCCTTCTATAATGATATTAGGCTTATAATGCCATGATTTTGGGTATGTTTCAAAAAGGTTTTATAAAATACTTTTGATGTGCAAATCGTTTCGAAAAACCGAATAATAGCATACGTGTGCAGATATGTTTTATTGATAACAAAGCGGACTATGAGTCCTACGTGGTAAAGAATAATGCAAATGAACTATGGGTTCATATGATTGTAGATATATATATATATATATATATATATATATATATATATATATATATATATATATATATATATATATATATATATTATATCGAGTTTGGGTGACGACCCATGTTGACATACTAGGCGGGGTAGTCATGAACCCTTACCCTAGGCTCCGTGCCGGTAGGAAACACTATTGGTTATGGGGTTCGCCGCAGCTTTGCGTTCGCGCAGTCGGTGTTATGTTAAATTGTTTGTTGTGCGATACACCGCAGCTTAGCATTCGCGCAGTCGGTGTCATACAGTGCGGTTCATCGCAGCTTAGCGTTCGCGTAGTCGGTGCCGTACCAAGTTATAACAGGTTAGCCACAGCTTAGCGTTCGCGCAGTCGGCATTATATTAAAAGTTAAAGAATGTGATACACCGCAGCTTAGCGTTCGCGCAGTCGGTGTCGCGTTCAAATGGTCATATAATTGAACCGAGAGTGCTAGTAGGGGTCTCGGTAGAACTCACTGAGATTGTATCTCACTGTTTAAATGTTGTTGTTTTACAGATAAGTAGGGACAGAAGAAACCACAGAGGCACGGGTAGGTGGCCCCGGGAGATGGATGATGACTTAGCTTTATGTTTAAGTTTATTTTCCTTCTATTGTCTATGTATCTCAGCACTATGGCACTAGTGTTATGTTTATCTTTCATTCCGCTTTCCTGTATGACTCTGACTACCATAGTTGCTGAGAGTTTATGGTCTGAGTACCGTATGGTCTTAATTGCGTATAAGACAGTTATGTTATATTCAGCAAAATTTTTTTGTGGTATTCAGTGTCTGAGCAGGAAATATTATCTATGATGATTATAGTTTGGTGCACTTGGGTGTTTTTAACGAATAAAAATACCGGGGTGTTACAGTTGGTATCAGAGCGGTTCGACCTAGTCGGACTTAGCTTTTAGGGTCTTTGCTTTCTCCAGTCGTGATTTTCTTAGTATGCTATTAGACATTGAGCTTGATCAACTTAATACTTTGTGCATATTTCGCAGAATGATGGTCAGAAGAGGTAGAGGCGTTCCTCCTCCTGTTGATCCACATTTCGAATGGATGCAGACTGTCATTGAGAATCAGCAGAAGATGATGCAGGATATGTTGCAAATGCAGCATGACCAAATGGGTCTGCAACAGCCCAATTTCCAACCTCATCAAGAAGATCCAAGTTAGCTGAGTTAAGGTTACATGGGGTTCCTACCAGTATAGTGTCAGATCGAGATCCGAAATTCACTTCTCGATTTTGGAAAGCTCTGAATGAAGCATTGGAGACTAAAGTACTTCTTAGTACCGCTTATGACCCACAGACCGATGGTCAGACCGAGAGAACTATCCAGACATTAGAGGATATGCTTAGAGCTTCGGTACTTGATAACGGGAAGAAATGGGAGGATCATCTTCCATTGGTAGAATTCTCTTTCAACAACAGTTATCATTCCAGTATCGGAATGGCACCTTTTGAAGCCTTGTATGGTAGGAAATGTAGAACTCCATTGTGTTGGTGGGAAGTCGGTGGGAACCGATTATTAGGACCCGAGATGATTCATGACACTACTGAAAAGATCCGCCAGATCAGGGAGAGAATGACAGCTGCTCAGAGTAGGAAAAAGAGCTATGCCGACAAAAGGAGAAGGCCGTTAGAGTTTGAGTCGGGTGACCATGTGTTCTTGAGATTGTCACCAACAATTGGCACAGGTAGAGCATTACGGGTGAAGAAACTCAGTCCTCGGTATATTGGACCTTTCCAGATTATCGAACGAGTAGGGCCTCTTGCATACCGTATTGCTTTTCCTCCACCATTGTCAAATCTCCATGATGTATTCCATGTGTCTCAGTTGAGGAAGTACATTCCCGATCCAAGTCAACCGCTAGATTTTGAAACGATTGACCTTCGACCGGACTTGTCCTTCCAACCTCATCCCAATTACATCATGGAACGTGGCGAGAGGACACTACGGACAAAGTCAATTCCCATTGTCAAGGTGGTTTGGGATGGTTTTTCCGTCGAGGAAGCTACTTGGGAGTTGGAGAACGATATGCGGACTCGGTATCCGTATTTGTTTTCTTGAGGTACGTTGTGTTTAATTTTGAGGACAAAATTCTTTTAAGTGGGGGAGAATGTAACATCCACAAAATAATTAGGCGAATTATTTGGATGTTAACCCAATTGGATTAATTTAGTGCTTGATTAGTAAAATTAATGAGTGCTAAGGTAACTATTCGGTCGCCGCAGGATCGCTAAACCGATAGCAAGAAATAAGAGATTAAGGGCAATATGGTCATTTGACCATATTACCACTTAATTAGAATAAAAGAAAGAAAAGAATAAAGGAAAGAAAGGAAAGAAAGAAAGGAAACACAGAGAAGAGGAAAGAAGAAAAGAAAGAAGAAAAGAGAGAAGAAGAGAAAGAAGAAAGAAGAAGAAGAAGGATCATCCCCCAAGCTCCACACTTCATCACCTTCATCATCTCACCTCCCTCTCCAAAACCCAAGAGCTAGGTAAGATTTCATCCAATTTTTCGCCCTTTTGTGACCTACGAAATTTAGAGGGTTTTGTTGGAAATTTGTTGAAATCAAGGATTGATAGGTTGTGTCGATGATTGGGTTATGTTTAGGATCGAAGCTAGGAGCGGATTGACCGCGTTGTGAAGTTCGAATCGAAGTTTGGAGCGGTTTGGTGAAATAGGGCTCCGTTCGAGAGTTTTCAAGTCTCGGCAAATTCGGCTCGATATCGACTCTCGCTTCAAGGGTGAGTTTTACTCACGTTTAGGCTTATTCCGTTTTGAAATGCATTTTGTGTGACTTGGTTTCGAAAGATTTTGAGTCGAAAACGTTATTTTGGAATATATCGCGTTTTGACGAAATTCGTAATTGTTGGGTTTTTGATTGAATTGCTTGAATGTTTGATGTTGATTGGACTGGAATATTGCCTGGTATGATCTGTTTTCGCGTTGGGAATCGATCGGAGCGAGTTTCGGATTAATCGGAAAGCGAATTTTCATGAAAAGGCTATTTTTGCAATGCTGTCAAATGAGCACGATCTGTGCGTCCCAGGGGCACGATCCGTGCGCCTGGTTCAGTTTCGGATTTTCAAAATGTTTAACAGGGGGCACGATCCGTGCGTCCCAAGGGCACAATCCGTGCGCATGAGCACGATCCGTGCGTCCCAGGGGCACGATCCGTGCGCATGGTTCTGTCTAAATTTTTCAAAGTGCCCTAAATGATTCCGTTTCGATTCCAATCCTCTCCTAATCCTTTCCTAACCCTTCTATAATGATATTAGGCTTATAATGCCATGATTTTGGGTATGTTTCAAAAAGGTTTTATAAAATACTTTTGATGTCCAAATCGTTTCGAAAAACCGAATAATAGCATATGTGTGCGGATATGTTTTATTGATAACAAAGTGGACTATGAGTCCTACATGGTAAAGAATAATGCAAATGAACTATGGGTTCATATGATTGTAGATATATATATATATATATATATTATATCGAGTTTGGGTGACGACACATGTTAACATACTAGGCGGGGTAGTCATGAACCCTTACCCTAGGCTCCGTGCCGTTAGGAAACACTATTGGTTATGGGGTTCGCCGCAGCTTAGCGTTCGCGCAGTCGGTGTTATGTTAAATTGTTTGTTGTGCGATACACCGCAGCTTAGCGTTCGCGCAGTCGGTGTCGTACAGTGCGGTTCATCGCAGCTTAGCGTTCGCGCAGTCGGTGCTGTACCAAGTTATAACAGGTTAGCCACAGCGTAGCGTTCGCGCAGTCGGCATTATATTAAAAGTTAAAGAATGTGATACACCGCAGCTTAGCGTTCGCGCAATCGGTGTCGCGTTCAGACTGTCATTGAGAATCAGCAGAAGATGATGCAGGATATGTTGCAAATGCAGCATGACCAAATGGGTCTGCAACAGCCCAATTTCCAACCTCATCAAGAAGATCCTAACCGAACCTCTACACGTTTCCGCCTTTACACGTTTCCGCCAATCTATGGCTGAACCTCTAGACCTTCTACATGCCATATCCTCCAGATTTGCAAGATATTGTGTGTCCTGCTCACTCGCAATGGTGTGATTCCTTGATGGTACTATACGCGCACAACAAGAAATATGTCAATCGGGATACTGCACTATGACAGTCCTAGTCTCCCTGTACCGCGACAGATGGAACCTGGATAAGGCCCTGATGTAATCAATCAAGCAACCAACTTTAATTCAAGAACCAATTGATTTTATCCAACAGATCCTTCTACGAATTTTAAATCTTTTTGTAATATTTCTAAAATAATTAATCGAATTATTTGAATTTTAACTTAATTATATTAATTTACTACTTAATTGGTAAAATTATTGAGTGTAAAAATTAACTATTGGCTGTCACAGGATCGTTAACCGAATAATATGGGTCAATGACGTTTTGGAATCGAAATAAGAGATTAAGATCAATATGATAACTATTGGCTGTCACAGGATCGTTAACCGAATAATATGTGTAAGTGAAAGAAGAAAAGAAAGAGAATTAAAAAGAAAGAAAGGAAGCATGCGAGAGAAACAAAGAGAAAGGAGAGAAAAGAAATGAGAAGAGAAAGAATGGGTGTGGAAGAAGAAGAGGAAAAAGTGGATACTTCGGTTCATCAAAACGTCTTCTCTCCAACACGAAAAATGTTCAGCATTCCTTCCTCTTCAATTTGGTACAAATTTCATGGCGATCAACTCAATCTCTCTGACTTTGCCATTTTCGAAAATTTGAAGGAAATGGAGGTTCTTGATGGTTCAAGCTCAAAGAAAAGCTTAGGATGGTGGTGAGGAGCGAGCTCAAGGTGGATTACGCGAATATTGAAGTCCGATTTGGGGTTTTTGAAGAATTAAAGGTTAGGGTTCAAATTGAGGTTTATGTGTGAATAGTGATTGAAGGTTGAAGATGATGAATAGTGTCCTTGGGTGACTCATGGTTGAATGGGAAGATTGGGGAGCGAATTCGATTGTCGTGCAGTTATGTCGGAAAAGCGATTTCGCGGAAAGTCTCGGCTATTTGTGATTTTCATCACAATCGGTGAGTTTTACTCACGTTTAGGTTTATTCCGTTTTTGTATGATTTTTATGTTGATTGGTTTCGAGAGTTTTTGAGTCGAAAACCGTTATTTCGAAATATATCGTTTTTGGATAAAATTCGTTTATGTCGAGTTTTGATTGATTTATCGCTTTCGCTGGAATATGGACTGATTGTGCGATGTTGATCGGATATGTTGGTGTGGTTGTTTGGACTGTTTTCGATCGGAACAAAAATCCTTCGAGAATTTTCGAGTCAAAAACCGTTATTTGGAAAATATTTCGTATTTTGAAAAGATTCGTTTCGATTGAGTTTTTTATTGATTTGATTGATTGTGTGATGTTGATTGGGTCTGTTTTTAGGATTGTTTGATCAGTTTTCAATCGGAACGAGAATCGGAATAGCGGATTTCGCGAGAAACCGCAAAACCAGCATTTTTCTGCAGACGGTCGCGCCGCGACCCGTCCCCGTCGCGTAGCGACCAAGCTCAGTTTTGCAACGAAAATAATTCTGACTCTTTTCGCGTCGCGACGATGCGACGATAGCAGTTCGCGTCGCGACACTTTGCAGTTTTTCAGCAACTGTACACTGATTTTGTTTTGGCGATAACTTTTGATCCGGGAACTCGATTGAGGTGTTCTAAGATGCGTTTGAAAGCTTATTCAGAGGCCTAAATGAATATAATATTTTTAAGGTAAAATGAACTGTTTTTGGAGACGTAAAATGTGTTGAAAGGTAATGAATTAGTATGCGAGAGTGAATGTGGATTTAAATTGTAATGTGAATTAAATGTTCAATTGATTGTCTGAGGTAATGAACCCTGAGTTCATGTGTCTGTAGATATATTTATTATATCGAGTTGGGTGACGACCCATGTTAACATACTAAGGCGGGGTAGTCATGCACTCTTACCTTAGGCTCCGTGCCAATTGGGAAACACCATTGGTAAGGGGGTTCACCGGGGATATAGCAAAATTGCAGTTGGTGTTATGTTAAAAGTTGTTGTCCGATACACCGGGGATATAGCAGAGTTGCAGTCGGTGTCGTACTATGTTTGTTGTGCGATACCGGGGATATAGCAAAGTTGGAGTCGGTGTCGTACGATGTCATAATAGGTTCACCGGGGATATAGCAAAGTTGCAGTCGGCGACCTGTTAAATTAATCATAAGTTATAATTTGATCGAGAGTGTTGGTAGGGGTCTCGGTAGAACTCACTGAGATTGTATCTCATTGTTTATATGTTTTTGTTTTACAGATTATAAACAGGGAAAGTGGAGATCCAAGAGGCACGAGTAGGTGGTACTCGGATGGTTGCTGAAGACTTAACTTTATGCTTAAGTGTATATCTTTCCTTGTTATCTGTGTATCAAGAAATTTTGTCTTTAGCGTTATGTATTTATTTCTGCTTTCTTGTACTGTATTGAACACTGTATTTCACTGTATCTCTAGGGTAGTAGTCGAACATACTTAAAGATTGACGTGCCAACTTGGGAAGATTTTCTACACTCATTTCGTTAGTTCGAGATTGTTTTCCAGCAAATTTAGACCTTTCTGAGAATGTCGATTCTCGGTTAGTCAAATGAAAGACTTGACGAAATTTTGAGTACAAAATTCTTTCAAGTTGGGGAGAATGTAACATCCTCAAAATAATTAATCGAATTATTTGAATGTTAACCCAATTGAATTAATTTAGTACTTAATTGGTAAAATTATTGAGTGCTAAAATTAATTATTGGCTGTCACAGGATCGTTAACCGAATAATATGGGTCAAGGACGTTTTGGAATCGAAATAAGAGATTCAGATCAATATGGTAATTTGACCACGTTACCACTTATATATTAAATAAATATATATGTATGCGCGCGTGTGTGTGTGTGTGTGTGTGTGTGTGTGTGTGTGTGTGTGTGTGTGTGTGTGTAAGTGAAAGAAGAAAAGAAAGAGAATTAAAAAGAAAGAAAGGAAGCATGCGAGAGAAAAAGAGAGAAAGGAGAGAAAAGAAAGGAGAAGAGAAAGAATGGGTGTGGAAGAAGAAGAGGAAAAAGGGGATACTTCGGTTCATCAAAACGTCTTCCCTCCAACACGAAAAATGTTCAGCGTTCCTTCCTCTTCAATTTGGTACAAATTTCATGGCGATCAACTCACTCTCTCTCACTTTGCCATTTTCGAAAATTTGAAGGAAATGGAGGTTCTTGATGGTTCAAGCTCAAAGGAAAGCTTAGGATGGTGGTGAGGAGCAAGCTCAAGGTGGATTACGCGAATATTGAAGTCCGATTTGGGGTTTTTGAAGAATTAAAGGTTAGGGTTCAAATTGGGGTTTATGTGTGAATAGTGATTGAAGGTTGAAGATGATGAATAGTATCCTTGGGTGACTCATGGTTGAATGGGAAGATTGGGGAGCGAATTCGATTGTCGTCGGAGCGTAAAGTTTATGCGGGGAACGTTCGTGTGGTTATGTCGGAAAAGCGATTTCGCAGAAAGTCGCGGCTATTTGTGATTTTCATCACAATCGATCAGTTTTACTCACGTTTAGGTTTATTCCGTTTTTGTATGGTTTTTATGTTGATTGTTTTCGAGAGATTTTGAGTCGAAAACTGTTATTTCGAAATATATCGTTTTTGGATAAAATTCGTTTATGTCGAGTTTTGATTGATTTGTCGCTTTCGCTGGAATATGGACTGATTGTGCGATGTTGATCGAATATGTTGGTGTGGTTGTTTGGACTGTTTTCGATCGGAACAAAAATCGTTCGAGAATTTTCGAGTCAAAAACCGTTATTTGGAAAATATGTCGTATTTTGATAAGATTCGTTTCGATTGAGTTTTTTATTGATTTGTTTGATTGTGTGATGTTGATTGGGTCTGTTTTTATGATTGTTTGATCTGTTTTCAATCGGAACGCGAATCGGAATAGCGGATTTCGCGAGAAACCGTAAAACCAGCATTTTTCTGCAGACGGTCGCGACCCGTCCCCATCGCATAGCGACCAAGCTCAGTTTTGCAACGAAAATAATTCTGACTGTTTTCGCGTCGCGACGGTAGCAGTTCGCGTCGCGACGCTTTGCAGTTTTTCAGCAACTGTACACTGATTTTGTTTTCGCGACAACTTTTGATCCGGGAACCCGATTGAGGTGTTCTAAGATGCGTTTGAAAGTTTATTCAGAGGCCTAACTGAATATTCTATTTTTAAGGTAAAATGAAATGTGTTGAAAGGTAATGAATTAGTATGCGAGAGTGAATGTGGATTTAAATTGTAATGTGAATTAAATGTTCAATTGATTGTCTGAGGTAATGAACCCTGAGTTCATGTGTCTGTAGATATATTTATTATATCGAGTTGGGTGACGACCCATGTTAACATACTAAGGCGGGGTAGTCATGCACTCTTACCTTAGGCTCCGTGCCAATTGGGAAACACCATTGGTAAGGGGGTTCACCGGGGATAGAGCAAAGTTGCAGTCGGTGTTATGTTAAAAGTTGTTTTGCGATACACCGGGGATATAGCAGAGTTGCAGTCGGTGCCGTACTTTGTTTGTTGTGTGATACCGGGGATATAGCAAAGTTGCAGTCGGTGTCGTACGATGTCATAATAGGTTCACCGGGGATATAGCAAAGTTGCAGTCGGTCACCTGTTAAATTAATCATAAGTTATAATTTGACCGAGAGTGTTAGTAGGGGTCTCGGTAGAACTCACTGAGATTGTATCTCGTTGTTTATATGTTGTTGTTTACAGATAAACAGGGCAAGTGTAGATCCAAGAGGCACGAGTAGGTGGTACTCGGATGGTTGCTGAAGACTTAGCTTTATGCTTAAGTGTATATCTTTCCTTGTTATCTGTGTATCAAGACATTTTGTCTTTAGCGTTATGTATTTATTTCCGCTTTCTTGTACGATATTGAACACTCTATTTCATTGATGGTTTATGGTCTTATTTATGTTTAAGACTGTCCTGTTGTTATTCAGTGAAAATTTTATAGTGGTGTTCAGTATTTAAACAGGAAATATATCTCTGATGTTTTAGGGATGGTGCACTTGGGTATTTTTACTCGATAAAAACACCGGGGTGTTACACTTTTGCTTAAGGAGATAATATTTGTGATATTTCAATGAGCCAATTCCCTCGCCATTGCATCGAAGGAGATGAACTGGCTACTTCCATTTCGGAAGCAGCCGAATTAGAGACATCTTCATGGGTGACTTTTGCTATTAAAGGGGTATACTCCAATTAAGATTGGCTCCTTGAAATCCAAACTTCATGCTCTCTAACAACCAATAGGTAAGTGGGGTCTAATTTCTTTAGGGAAAGGGTGTTATGAATTTTTTTCCTCTGTTGATGATTTTCATAGAATATAGTCGCAAATTTCTTGGAAATGCAAGCCATGTTTGCTTGGTTGTTTGCTTGGGAATCTGACATTAATCCCTTAACTATAAAACATACAAATGCACAATGTTGGCGTCCCAAAATCTTATTTGACATTGCTAGTAGATTTGGCACTCCTATTTGAAAGAGCTTTTGGTCATTTTGCCCGTAATCTGGTTGATACTGATTTGAAATCAAAGTTTAGAAATCAAATTCTTGTGAAGAGATTGGGTAATGCTTTCTTTGTAAGCATTGAGTATAAAAATCTTCCTTACTTTTGTATGAGTTACATGAATATTGGTCATACTATTAGCAATTGCAACAAATTAACACACTCAATAGTGGAGAACAATAAGGAAATAACGTTCCCAGATAATGTTGCTCAACCAAAAATGATTGCTCAACAGTGGAGAACAATAAAGAAGCTTTTAAAGGAGTCAACAATATTCATTGGGACAGTCTGGATCCTAATCCTTTATTGGGAGTTTAACTGAATCGTCTAATGCCAAACAAGCTTTACCTATAAATGTGCAAGAACATTTAGGTTTGAATAAGCAGTAAGAGGAATGTGATTAAAGAAGTTGTCATGCAATCTAATGAAGGGTTGGACCGTGTCAAATTTGTCCAAGACTCATTCCCTATGGATAAGGATAAGCATAAGTTAGAGTTGTGTGTGATTAAGCAGATGCAAAAGGTAGAGAACATTGTTCAAATTTCCACATCGGATACAATTAATGATCACAATATTGAAATCCCAATTGTTCACCCTAATAGAAACGTAGTTAACGATATGTTAATTGCTAGTTGATTTTGGGGTGATTTTGTTGGTTACTCCGACGAGTATCAAATTTCAGACGCATGCGACTTCTAGGTTGTGTCCTCTAAGTACTGGCTAATGATTATAGTAATAATTAATGACAATTTAATAGAGGGTTTATCTAAATCTCAGTAGAAAAAGATGTGAAAGAAGCAATTACAGATTCAAAACTAGGCGGGTTATATGACTAGATCTAAGAGTAGTATCCAACACTCTATTCTATGTTAAAGACTCTCAACCGGAATGTCAGGGGCATTGGTAATCCTGACACAAGAGTAGTGTTAAAAAAATTTGTGTGTTGCATAGGCCAGATTTTTTAATTGTTCTTCAGCTATTGGGTTTGTTTGCAGAGAATAGCAGAGGTTCTTTGTCCTGTAATCTTTGGTGTTTTTGCACCCATGATTAAAATCCAACAATTATTTTTCTACTATCCAACAAGTGGCTTTCTCTATAGTTGTAGAAAATCAAACTCTTTTTTTCTCAGTGTTTTATGTAGCATCTACCAATTACATTGCTAGAAGGCAATTATGGAGTGATGTAACTAACTTGCATTGGGATCATTTTGTTCCTTGGGGTGTTATAGATAATTTCAATTGTTATGGGGGCTTCCTTTAGCTATTTCCTATGATGCGTTCTCATCATGGACTGACTTGAATCATTTGATCCTTATTTCTTTGAGGGGATGTCAATATACATGGTCTAATGGCAGACTTGGAAATAAATATACTGAAAATAGAATTGATAGATCAATTTGTAATGAGGCTTGCCTCAAATTTTGGGAGAGTGTGGACTGTTGCACCCTTCTTAGAAGTATGTCAGATCATTTTCCAGTTCTCTTACTTATGAAAAGAAGACTTTTCTGAAACGTTCTTCATTTAGATTTAGGAAAATGTGGGCTCAACACCCTAATTTAAAGAGGGTTGTCTCTGAGGCTTGGTAAAGTATTGTAGTTTGTTGCACATACATGACATGCATATCTTATTTCGGAAATTGAATATCTTGAAGGCAAAGCGTAAAGACTGGAATACTACTATTTTGGTAACATTTGCACTAATGTTAATGAAGCTTTAGCCAAGTTTGAAAATATCTAGGAGCAGATTAATAATCTAGGAGGTTCTGATACTTTTTTTTCTTGAGAAGGAGGCTCAAACTAATGTGGAGGTTGCCTTAAACTTTGAAGAAGCTTGTTGGAAGGAGAAATCAAGAGTCAACTGGCATAATTTTGGGGAAAGAAATACTATGTTTTGTCATAAAATGACCAAGATTAAAAATATTACTTGGAAAAATTATGTTACGAACGATGGCAATAGTTGTCTTTCGAATTCTACTTATATTGAGAATCATATTTTAAAATATTATTAGATTTTATTCTGGTGAACAATGGTTGTCGCTCCAATGGTTTTATTAGTGATGCTTCTTCTTCTTTAGTTTCGGATCATGACAATGTTATGCTTTTGTTGTTCCTCTGTTCTTCAAGCGATTGCGCCAAGGAGGGAACTCTGCTCCTTGACTGTGGGTATCCTGACTCCTCTAGAAATGGCCAGGTTAGGTGAGAGGGGACTGCGAGGGTTGGATTATACTATTGGCTAATGCATAAACATAAAGATAAATGTGATAAAGAAGATAGGTAAAAAATAAACGTAGAGTTTGATTTGATTGACGTGTCTCTTTTCTGCACAATTACTCTCCTATTTATATACATAGGCCCTCGTCGGCCACTAACACAGCCAACATTTGCCTACCGTTGGATCAATCTAAGAACAACGACTATCATTGTTTCTAAGCCCTAAGGAGGTGGAGTAACCACCCACGATCTCACTAGCACGGTTACTGGGGTGAACTCTCCCACTCCGCTCTTCAAGGCTTCGCTCCTTCGCTTGATCTTCAATTGCTCCCACGTTCTATATTCGTGCATGTCACTTACGTGCCTTCCAAGTAAAACCGCCTTACCTTTGCCACTTGGTTTACTCAACTAACCTTCGCCCTCAGACAATAACTCGGGCACTCAAGCCTACCCTGGCCGTGGCACTCTATTGGCTGAGGCTATACTCTCCATCGGTCTCACTCATTGCTCCTCGGGCTAACGACCTAATTATTTTTGGGTGTTAACACTCATTGCTCCTTTGGCTTTGCCTTTCTCCATTATATTTACTTTAATAAATCATATAATTATTTAATAAATAATTATATGAACACATTAAGGCCAAGTATTAGCCTCCAAGTCTATATAAACTTAGTAGCCACATCAAGCCGATTTGTCTCGGCTGAGTATTACCCCGGCCAATCAGGCGTCAGCCGAGTAGGGACCTCAGCTGTTTAATATCTTAGCCCATGTGGTCATGTATAAGGGAAAATGTAACACCCCCTTTCTAATTTATAATTAAATGAACAAATATCAGAGTCACCTCAGAAGGGCGCTACATTTTTCTCACCAAAAACAAATAACAAATGATTTGAAATCCTCAAAAACACTTAATCTCAGAATAACATTAAACAGCGGAATCTCAAACTCGTGCAAACATCACCATGAATAATTAAGACATCAGTCTCCATCAGTAAACAACATAATAAAACATAAACGACCCCTAAGACCCCTCCCCGGTGCTACGCATCAGAGCTGACACAGACCCAACGAGAAGAAGACTACACCTAGCAATCCTCCACGAGTGCTAACGATCACCTGCAGCGTTGCCACACAAGAGCAACATTCCAAGCAGAAGGGGTGAGTTTAACAGAAATAATAAGCACATGACAGCAGTACATAAGCAGCAGGCACAACACGGCAAACACGTATATACCTTATCACACAACAGCACAAGATTCATATCTCTATCAGACATAAAACGCCAACCACAATAGTTATGTACACATGGACCATGAAGGAATGTATGAAATGCAACCCCTCTGGGCATATGCATGCGGTACCGATCTCGTAAAGGCCACGACGGGCGCAACTCGTAATAAACCTCGTGTTGTAGCATCACAGCTACCTCGTAAGAATGCATATGACAATGCGACTCATGACTCATGCACCAATTACACCAACTCAAAGCATTCAATTAATAAATACTATATCACCATATCTCGTTATAAATCATTTCATAAAAATACCACGTGTTGTAGCATCACAGCTACCTCGTCACATAACCACAACAAAGAACGTAACAAGTACTATACCACATTAACAACTATCTCGTGTTGTAGCATCACAGCTATCTCGTAATTTCTCAACAATAAATATTTCAGCTCATCAATAAATATTCAGCTCATCAAAAATTATTCAGCTCAGCAAATAATTATATTTTTCACATTACAGTAGCATACACATATAGAGGACTGAACGAGCTTCGAAACCCATTTTGAAGCACTTAAAACGGACACCCGAGTCAAAAGATATGTCAAAAACAAATTTGGGACAAAACTTCGCGCGTGGGGCGCGACTTAGGCGCAACTGGAGCGCGAAACGGCAGAAAATGCCCAGTAACTTGCGCTTGAAGCGCGACTGGAGCGCAAGTGAGGCGCAAATTGGCAGAATTGGCAACAGGCGCCCAGACAGCAGCAACAAAGCACAGATTGACAACAACAATGGCGCCTAAGGCGCCTAGGGTCCTTCAAACTCAATTTTCTTTCAAATTTCACATGCTCAATCATTCAATAATTATTTCAAACACCTCAAATCTACTCTCATATCTTCAATTACACATTTTATCAATTATTGGCATACAATACAAATCTTACACACATCTCATAACTCTTGCACATTTCAACAAACACATATAGGGCATCAACTCAACATACATTTCAATCACACAATAATCCACATCTCAATCACTCAATTTCATATCCACTTTAATCATGCAAATACACAACACCTAACTACCCATAAACCACCATCATAACCCATTATAACCGTTAAACCCACCCTTACCTTGATTACACCGAAGACGAGGTCCTTCCTACGGAGTCACCAACAAAACCACAGCAACAGCTCTTCTTTTCCTCTTGATTTGCGAATCCCCTTCTCCTTCTCCTCTCCCTTGTGCGCAAGTTTCTCTTTCTCTTCTCTCTCTTCTCACTTTTGCGATTCTCTTCTTCTTTCTTTTCTTTCTTTTACGTTTTTCTTTCTTTCTCACAAGCTGGAGGCGCAAAACCCCTAACCCCAGCACCTAATGTCTCAGCTAACGGGCTTGGGCTTCTTCTTGGGCTAATTCGAATTAATCAAGGGCTTAACACTAACACCTCTAATTTTATTATTTTTAACCCACACAAGGCCCTCTCCTCTAATCCTCTTATTTGTATTCGTTCCAATTCCTAATAAAGCTCACATACACAAGCATACATATATTTTATTATTTCACTTATTTTTTCTCAAAACACAAATCCTAGATATTTAACTACATAAATTAATTACTGACATAGTTAAATCAATTAAATAATTAAATCAGTTAACAAAATAATTAACTCAATTAATTGGGCTATTACAGAAAATCCCTTTGGTTCGGATAAGGGTCCTTGAGACCAGATTTGGGTTCGGGAGCCGGTTATGCATGGAAAAGGTGTTAGCACCCCACGACATCCTTTCTAAGGAAGGTAACCTTCTTATTAGTTGTGTAAAAATAATGTTAACTCTAAAAATGTTTTATTTACCCTTTTATTGTGAATTAAAAAAATAAAATACTTAAAAGGAGTGGGCCCCTGCTCCTACGTATCTTCAGGTGCGATGTAGAAATCAAAGCTACGTTGTACTTAAAAGTGGTTTTGATGAGTGGTAAAAAAATAAGTGAGGCAAAAGCAATCACAAAAACAAAATAGGTTGTAAAATAGTAATAAGACAGGTGCAGTTAGCAGCATAGGTGATGTATTATTAAAAGAGGTGTGTGAATAGCTGTAGTCTACTCCACATTTTTCCTGGGCTTTTAAAATTGTCTGCGAATTGGGTTTATACCGGGGGTATTGTGTGATTAAAATGCAGGGGTGATAATAATAATCTGATAATTTAAAATAAAATAAGATTTAAAAAAGGAAGGAATATTAAAAGGGAACAAAGATTAAAGGAACCCTAATTTTCCTCTACCCACTTTCAGCGCCGTTTTCTTCATGTTTTGGAGAGAGAGAGAGTTCAGAAAAAAAAGGAAAGAGAGAGAATTGTGGAGAAGATTCAGGAAGAGAGAAAAAAAAGAGGAACGAATGAGTGGGAGAGAGGAGTGCGACGGGAAGAAGGGAGAGAGAAAACGAAGGTGGAGGGAGAAAGAGAGGACGAAGATGAGAGAGAAAACGGGGAGAGGGGGTTGAACGGAGAGTGGAGGAGAGAGAGGGAGAGTGACGATGGTTTCGGTGAGAGGGAAAAACGAAGGTGAGGAGACGACGGTCAGAGGTGGTGGGCTCGCCGGAGGTCACGGTGGCCGGAGGTAGTGGACTCACCGGACATAGGTTCTGTTTACACAATATTTTTAAGTGCTTCCTTTTTTAGTTTCTCTTCTACTCCTAATTTACTCTGATTTGGTTGCTTTATTTTGATTTGTTCTTGTATTTAAATATAAACTACATTTTGAAAACTATTTTTTTTAATAAACCTACATTTGTTGTTTCAGCACATATTTTCTATCTAATGGTTTAGAGGAACCAACCTGATTTCCAGCTACGGATAGGTCTCCCATTGCTTACTCGATACTGCTGCCGCCCTTATCTGCTGCTTTCGCCTTTCGTTCTCGTTTCAGAACTTTTGGTGTTTCGTTCTCGTTTTTTATGTTTTTCTCTGAATTTTTTTGTCTGTGTTTACTGTATGAATCGTTTCTGTTTGTATAGGTAATTTTTAGGGTTTTGGCAATTAATTTCTGATTCTTTTTGATCTTGTTTTCCTATTTCAGATATCGGGCTTGCTGAGAAGCCTTGGAGAGCAAGAAAAGCCCAGCTTGGAGTTGCTAATGCTGCTCTTATTTTTTGAATTTTTCGTTTCTTATTTTTTGTATTTTTTGATTATTATTTATAATTTTAATATTATTTATCTTGTATTTTTGGACATTTGGACAATTTTATCAATTATTTGTAATTTAAATTTTGTAACTTTTTATGATTTTCCTATTTTTATTTATATTCTTTGATTAAATGAACAAAATTGAATTGGGTCAGACCCAATAACTAAAATAGGCCCAATAACTAAAAAAGGCCCAATAACTAAAATAAGCCCAATAGCTAAAAGAAGATCAAATGACCAATCAGGCTCAATTGAATTACCTAAATGAAGCCCAGAATAGGTCCAACCTCACAAGAACATGTCCAAATTATTAGGTAAGCCCAATTGCTAATCACAGACCTAAACTATTGGACGTAGGCCCAAATCGCATAAGAATTGGTCTAGTTGAATCATTAATTTCTAAAGAAATTCAGATAAGATCGACACGCGTTGATTGGATATGGGATTTACAAACTACCTACAATTTACTATCGTCCTAGAAACATGTAAACCAAAAAAAGTATCGTAATATACAAAAGGACACGAACAAAATTGGGGTTTGACATGGATCTTCTGCACCATCATCCATTTCTACGACCACAGCTTTCTCAACCAACGACCCTGGGTCTTCCTTAGAAGAGGACTCCTTAGTGTCAGACGCCATGTGCTTGCTCGGGCTATGGGGGCCATACAAACACTCTATCACAGCGTCCGTTTTTAGGCTAGCAGCTGTAACACCCCTTTTCTACCCGTTAATTCAATTGGAAAATATCAGAGTTTTAAAATTTTCTTTTCATTGCAAAGGATGTTACACATACTTCAATAAAACTACACTTCTCAATTAAAACAGCTCAAGAGCATAATAGCCATATATTACGTAGCATCTCACTAACAGGCGAATCTCACAACCACAATTATCATCGCAATAAAATTTAACGTCAACAAAATCAACTACGCAGCGGAATAACAAAGTAAAACCAAATTGTCAACAAAACACAATAACCAAAGCCAATTATAACATTAAGTTCGTCCCCCCCCCCCCTGAGTGCTACGTATCAGAGCATGACGACTCGACTCAAGAAGTGAAGCTAAGGCCTTCACTGGGAATCACCTACACGTTACCAACACGGGGGTAACATTCAAACAGGAAAGGGTGAGCATCATTTCAATCCATATAATAGAAAATATGATAAGTACATAACTCAAGTCACAGCTCTAAATTATTCACATCACAATCATCATTCACATCACTTACAATAACTCATCTCATGTCATGCAGGCGTATGAAATGCGACCCACTCGCGGGCATATGCATGAGGTACCTTTTCACAAACGTCGCTTAGCCCTTAAGGCCTCATCGTCACTTAGCCACATGGGCCTCAAAAACGTCATTGGGTTTATGCATATGGGCATGAGACACTATGACATGCACCACTCACAAAACACACCAATACAGAAATACCCAAATCGTAGTCAACTATGTGACCCGTCACTTACCAGTTTGCTCACAAGAAGCACAGCACCTGTCAATTCACAATCATCACACACACGTCACTTGGCCTTTTAGACCTTAACATCACTTAGCCTTTCGGGCTTTAAACGTCACTGGGTTTCATCGTCGCTTATACATCAATATCATCAACTCAAACAATAGCCACTGAGGGCAAAAACGTCATTTACTAGCCACTAAGGGCATCATCGTCATTTACACTTCATTATAAATAATAGTAGCCACTAAGGGCAAAACAGTCATTTAACTAGCCACTAAGGGCATCCTCGTCATTTACACCTCTTTATCAATACTATTGGCCACTAAGGGCAAAACCGTCATTTACTCGTCATTATAAAGAATATTAGCCACTAAGGGCAAAACAGTCATTTAACTAGCCACTAGGGGCATCATCGTCAAAATCATCATTTTTGACATTACTTCTTTAAAACCACTGGTCGTACGCAAAAGGGAATTTTTTAAAGATACTCAAAACGTCTTTTTATTGTCACAGCAACGTTCACCGGGAACAGCCACCCGGGGGCGACCCAGCAACCTTCAGAAATAATAAGTTTTTATTTTTGAAAATGGGACACGCAGATGGACAACTGAAAATGCTTCACAACGCTTTTTGAATCGTTCAAAACGGATGTCTGAGTCAAAAGATATAGCGAAAACAGTTTTCGAAAATATTTCGGGACATCCTGAAAACTGGCGCCATGGGCGCCCAGCGCCCAGGCACCTGGCGCCCAGCAAGGCGCAACACACACACGGGCGCTCAGTGCCCAGCGCTGGCACCCAGCGCCTCAGCGCAACACGCAACGCAACACACACGGGCGCTCAGCGCCCAGCGCTGGCACCCAGCGCTCAGCGCCCAGCGCTGGCACCCAGCGCTCAGCGTTACACACGCACACACTCAACACGGGCGCTCAGCGCCCCGCGCTGGCGCCCCAGCGCCCCAGCGCAACACCCAGCAACACGCACTGAAAACTTGGCGCCCACACACTGCACAGCAACACACACAAGGCGCCTTAGGCGCCCTTGCAGCAACCAAAAACCACTATTTTTCCAGTAACTATCAAAACACCAAAAATTGATTTTTAGCAATTTAACACACCAAAATTTTATATTTTTCAGCACTCAAAATGGCACTTAATTTAATCAATTTATCAAAATTCCTTTGGGCACTATCATCACCATCACCTTGGCGCCCTAGGCGCCTATGCACACACTCACCCAATTTGCGAAACCTCAAGCATTCCAACACACCAAATCGTAATTTCATGAATACACAAGTGCCAAAATCATCAAAACAAACGCATAGGTCGCGTCACCTCAATGTTCAAATACCAAAATCAATTCGCATATAGGCATACACATGTATATATATAATCATCATCACGGGCAAACCAAGAACATCAAGAAACATCAAAGAACATCAAGAAACAACATGGATCTAGTATAAACCCTAGATCTAGGACCTATCATGAGATCTATTAGATGGAAGGATATAGCTCCCCTAACCTTTTAAGAAGAAGAACTCGAGCCTTAGGATGCAGTCACCAACAGAGCCTCAGCAACAATGGAGATCTCCTTCCTCCTTGATCTTCGAATTCTCTCCTCTCTTGGCCGCCCTTGCTCTCTCTTTCTCACGCTCCTCTCTTTCTTTCTTGCTAATTCGAAGACACAAGTGAAACCCTAGGCAAGACTCCTCACCAAAATGCGCCTAGGTCAAGCCATTGGGCCATGGGCTTCACTTAAGCCCAATCCATTCGAATGCACCTCCTCCTCCTAGCATCACACCACCCCTCAATTAAAATAATTCCAATAAATAATTAGAACCCAATTAATTAAAATAAATACCTAAATACTTAATTAAATAAATTAATTAAATATTTAGGGTGTTACAACTCTTCCCCACTTAGAATATTTCGTCCTCGAAATTTACCTGATCAAATAATTCTGGGTAGGACTCTCGCATCTTGCTCTCTAGCTCCCAAGTCATACTCTCGCCGGCAGCTCCTAGCCAAACCACTTTCACTAATGCAATCTCTTTGCCTCTAAGCGCTTTCACTTCCCGATCCTCAATCCGTACGGGCATCGTCTCCACAGTGAGATTATCCCGCACCTCCACATCATCCATATGGATCACATGAGATGGATCCGACACATACTTCCGAAGTTGCGACACATGAAATACGTCATGCAAATTCAAAAGATTTGGCGGTAAAGCCACTCTATAAGCCACATTTCCGATTCTCTCAGAAATCTGATAAGGACCAACAAATCGAGGAGTGAGCTTCTTCGATTTCAACGCTCGACCAACACCGGTAATAGGAGAAACCCTCAAGAACACATGCTCACCCTTCTGAAATTCTAAATCCTTCCTCCGCTTATCATGATAACTCTTCTGACGACTCTGCGAAGCCTTCATCTTTTCACGGATCATCTTGATCTTCTCTGTAGTCTCCCGGACAATCTCCGGTCCCAACACTACACTCTCTCCCGACTCATACCAACACAATGGCGTTCTACACTTTCGACCATACAATGCTTCAAACGGTGCCATCCCAATACTGGAATGGTAACTGTTGTTATAGGTAAACTCAACCAACGCAAGGTAGGAATCCCATGAACCCCGCTGTTCCAATACACAAGCCCTCAACAAATCCTCTAACGACTGAATTGTCCTCTCTGACTGACCGTCTGTCTGAGGATGATATGCTGAACTCATTTTCAGCTTTGAACCCAATTCCTTCTGCAAACTCATCCAAAACTCAGAAGTGAACCTTGGATCCCTATCTGACACGATACTCTTCGGAACACCGTGCAACTTCACAATTTCTTTGACATAGACCTCTGCCAACCTCGACACCGGGTAAGTGATATTAATAGGAATAAAGTGAGCAGACTTCGTTAACCTATCAACGATCACCCAAAGAGCTCCAACCACCGACGCTGTCTCATATTCAACTCTTTCTGATCGAACAGATACTTTAGACTCTTATGATCACTGAATACTTCGAACCTCGAACCATAAAGGTAGTGTCTCCAAATCTTAAGCACAAATACCACAGCAGCCAATTCCAAATCATGCGTAGGGTAATTTTTCTCATGAACCCGCAACTGCCTCGACGCATACGCAACAACCTTTCCATCTTGCATCAGCACACCACCCAGACCCATCTTCGAAGCGTCACAATACACAACAAACGGCTCCTCTGGATTAGGCATCGTCAAAACAGGCGACGTCGTCAATCTCTTCTTCAGTTCCATAAAACTTTCCTCACACCGAGCATCCCAAACAAAAACTTTACCCTTACAAGTCAACTGAGTCAACGGAAGGGCCAACTTGGAAAACCCTCGATGAACCTCCTGTAGTACCCAGCCAAACCCAAAGAGCTTCTAATCTCTGTTGCGGACTTCGGAGCCTCCCACTCCAACACTGCTTCTACTTTTGCCGGATCAACCGCAATACCATTACCAGAAATCACGTGCCCAAGGAAACTCACTTCTTTCAGCCAGAATTCACACTTTGATAACTTAGCATACAGCTTTTTCTCTTTCAGAACTTCTAACACTGTCTTCAGATGCTCAACATGTTCTTCCTCTGACTTAGAATAAACTAGAATGTCATCTATGAAGATCACCACAAACCGATCTAGGTAATTATGGAAAATACGGTTCATATATTCCATAAATACACCAGGAGCATTGGTCACACCGAACGGCATCACTGAATATTCATAATGCCCATACCTTGTCCTGAACGCTGTCTTCTGAACATCTTCATCCTTTACTTTAATCTGATGATATCCGGACCTCAAATCAATTTTGCTGAAAACACGGGCACCCACTAACTGATCCATCAGATCGTCGATCCTCGGAAGCGGATACTTATTCTTGATAGTTACCTTATTCAACTGATGATAGTCCACACATAACCTCATGCTCCCATCTTTCTTCTTTACTAACAATACCGGAGCTCCCCACGGTGATACACTCGGTCTCACAAAGTTTTTCTCAAGCAATTCTTCAAGTTGCGTCTTCAACTCAGACAATTCCGACGCCGACATTCTGTACGGTGCCATAGACACAGGCCTCGTACCAGGTACAAGATCAATCGAAAACTCAACTTCTCTTTCCGGTGGCACGCCCGGAATTCCATCAGGAAAAACCTCAGGAAACTCGCGTACTACTTTCAGTTCTTCAATAACAGCCTGACTCTCAGCAGACAACGATGCCATCAACGCAAATAGCTGAACTCCTTCTTTCCTCAACTTCTTCAATTGACCAGCAGATACCAAAACGGAATCCTCTTCCCCGAAGCTAACCGACTTGCTACGACAGTTGATATGAACATGATTATTCTCTAACCAGTCCATGCCTAAGATTACCTCCAGACCTCTCAACGGCAAGCAAACAAAATTCACAATAAAGTCCCTGCCGAAGATCGACACGGGACACTGAGAACACACCTGGGACGTAATCACCGACCCCTTCGCAGGAGTATCGACAACCATATCCCCACACATAGCAGATAAAACAAGACCCAATCTTTTACAACAATCAACAGATATAAAACAATGGGTAGCACCAGTATCAATAAGAGATTTCAGAGAAGTACCATTAATAAAACACGTACCTCTAATCAGACCATCCTTATCATCAGGATCCTCTCCTGCCAATGCAAATACCTTCCCAGTAGACCTTTCCTTCTTCGGCTTTGTACACTTTGTACTGATATGCCCAGACTCACCACAGTTGAAACACACCACATCCTTGACCTTACACGCGGCTGCCATATGACCCTTTTTACCACAACGGTAGCAAACCCTCTCATCAGACCTGCATGTAGTACTCTTGTGGCCAGGCTTGCCACACTTATAACTGACAATGCTAGCAGGGGCATCTCCCCCACTAGAATTCTTACCTCCAGCAGCCTTCTGATAACTCTTACCCGCAGGAACCTCATACGGCTTGCTTCGACTCTGAAACTTACCCTTTTTCTCAGAAGTAGCTTTGTAATGAGCAGTACTGTCTTCCTCAAAGATTCTGCAACTGTCAACCAGATCTGCGAACACACGAATCTTCTGATAACCAATGGCCTTTTTAATATCAGGCCTCAACCCATTCTCAAATTTGATGCATTTAGAAAATTCAGCTGTAGCCTCACTGTAGTGTGGATAAAATTTTGCTAGCTCCACAAATTTCGCCGCATAGGCAGTCACAGACATACCACCCTGCTTCAGTTCCAAGAACTCTATCTCTTTCTTCCCTCGGACGTCTTCAGGAAAATATTTTCTCAGAAATTCTCTGCTGAATACCTCCCAAGTAATCTCTTCCTGCACAGCCTCTAACCTCTGCCTAGTAGCCAGCCACCAGTCGTCGGCCTCCTCGGCTAACATGTGGGTACCAAAACGGACCTTCTGCTCAACAGTACAGTCCATCACCCTGAAAATCCTCTCGATCTCCTTCAACCAAGCCATAGCACCATCTGGATCATATTTGCCCTTAAAGGTGGGCGGATTTTCTCTCTGGAAAGTAGTCAGACTCCGAAAACCAGTGTTATCTCCAGCATTCTGCTGACCCTGCACAGCCTGAGCCATAGCTTGCAATGTAGCAGCAAGAGCAGCGTCGTTTCTCCCAGCCATTCTGAACTATCACTGCAGCACAAACCAAAAATTCAGAACTAATCTATTGTCATAAGACACTATGACAGGACAACATTGGCCAGAAAGACCGAACTGCTCTGATACAACTAATGTAACACCCCTTTTCTACCCGTTAATTCAATTGGAAAATATCAGAGTTTTAAAATTTTCTTTTCATTGCAAAGGATGTTACACATACTTCAATAAAACTACACTTCTCAATTAAAACAGCTCAAGAGCATAATAGCCATATATTACGTAGCATCTCACTAACAGGCGAATCTCACAACCACAATTATCATCGCAATAAAATTTAACGTCAACAAAATCAACTACGCAGCGGAATAACAAAGTAAAACCAAATTGTCAACAAAACACAATAACCAAAGCCAATTATAACATTAAGTTCGTCCCCCCCTGAGTGCTACGTATCAGAGCATGACGACTCGACTCAAGAAGTGAAGCTAAGGCCTTCACTGGGAATCACCTACACGTTACCAACACGGGGGTAACATTCAAACAGGAAACGGTGAGCATCATTTCAATCCATATAATAGAAAATATGATAAGTACATAAGTCAAGTCACAGCTCTAAATTATTCACATCACAATCATCATTCACATCACTTACAATAACTCATCTCATGTCATGCAGGCGTATGAAATGCTACCCACTCGCGGGCATATGCATGAGGTACCTTTTCACAAACGTCGCTTAGCCCTTAAGGCCTCATCGTCACTTAGCCACATGGGCCTCAAAAACGTCACTGGGTTTATGCATATGGGCATGAGACACTATGACATGCACCACTCACAAAACACACCAATACACAAATACCCAAATCGTAGTCAACTATGTGACCCGTCACTTACCAGTTTGCTCACAAGAAGCACAGCACCTGTCAATTCACAATCAACACACACACGTCACTTGGCCTTTTAGACCTTAACATCACTTAGCCTTTCGGGCTTTAAACGTCACTGGGTTTCATCGTCGCTTATACATCAATATCATCAACTCAAACAATAGCCACTGAGGGCAAAAACGTCATTTACTAGCCACTAAGGACATCATCGTCATTTACACTTCATTATAAATAATAGTAGCCACTAAGGGCAAAACAGTCATTTAACTAGCCACTATGGGCATCCTCGTCATTTACACCTCTTTATCAATAATATTGGCCACTAAGGGCAAAACCGTCATTTACTCGTCATTATAAAGAATATTAGCCACTAAGGGCAAAACAGTCATTTAACTAGCCACTAGGGGCATCATCGTCAAAATCATCATTTTTGACATTACTTCTTTAAAACCACTGGTCGTACGCAAAAGGGAATTTTTTAAAGATACTCAAAACGTCTTTTTATTGTCACAGCAACGATCACCGGGAACAGCCACCCGGGGGCGCCCCAGCAACCTTCAGAAATAATAAGTTTTTATTTTTGAAAATGGGACACGCAGATGGACAACTGAAAATGCTTCACAACGCTTTTTGAATCGTTCAAAACGGATGTCTGAGTCAAAAGATATAGCGAAAACAGTTTTCGAAAATATTTCGGGACATCCTGAAAACTGGCGCCATGGGCGCCCAGCGCCCAGGCACCTGGCGCCCAGCAAGGCGCAACACACACACGGGCGAGCGCTGGCACCCAGCGCCTTAGCGCAACACGCAACGCAACACACACGGGCGCTCAGCGCCCAGCGCTGGCACCCAGCGCTCAGCGCTACACACGCACACACTCAACACGGGCGCTCAGCGCCCAGCGCTGGCGCCCCAGCGCAACACCCAGCAACACGCACTGGAAACTTGGCGCCCACACACAAGGCGCCTTATGCGCCCTTGCAGCAACCAAAAACCACTATTTTTCCAGCAACTTTCAAAACACCAAAAATTGATTTTTAGCAATTTAACACACCAAAATTTTATATTTTTCAGCACTCAAAATGGCACTTAATTTAATCAATTTATCAATATTCCTTTGGGCACTATCATCACCATCACCTTGGCGCCCTAGGCGCCTATGCACACACTCACCCAATTTGCGAAATCTCAAGCATTCCAACACACCAAATCGTAATTTCATGAATACACAAGTGCCAAAATCATCAAAAGAAACGTATAGGTCGCGTCACCTCAATGTTCAAATACCAAAATCAATTCGCATATAGGCATACACATGTATATATATATAATCATCATCATCACGGGCAAACCAAGAACATCAAGAAACATCAAAGAACATCAAGAAACAACATGGATCTAGTATAAACCCTAGATCTAGGACCTATCATGAGATCTATTAGATGGAAGGATAGAGCTCCCCTAACCTTTTAAGAAGAAGAACTCGAGCCTTAGGATGCAGTCACCAACAGAGCCTCAGCAACAATGGAGATCTCCTTCCTCCTTGATCTTCGAATTCTCTTCTCTCTTGGCCGCCCTTGCTCTCTCTTTCTCACGCTCCTCTCTTTCTTTCTTGCTAATTCGAAGACACAAGTGAAACCCTAGGCAAGACTCCTCACCAAAATGCGCCTAGGTCAAGCCATTGGGCCATGGGCTTCACTTAAGCCCAATCCATTCGAATGCACCTCCTCCTCCTAGCATCACACCACCCCTCAATTAAAATAATTCCAATAAATAATTAGAACCCAATTAAATAAAATAAATACCTAAATACTTAATTAAATAAATTAATTAAATATTTAGGGTGTTACAGCAGCTATCTCCACTGCCCCAATCATGTTATTCACCTCAGTTGTCCCTTCAGGAACAGTGTCAAGGATAGGTTCCTCAACGGGGGTTTCACTGCTTGTGCTATCCTCTGAGGTTATAGGAAGAGTCTGATCCAATGCATTGGCTACAGAGGCCCCAAGAATCTCCTGTGCGTCTGTTCCTTGAATCGCGGTTAGCATTTGCATCATGCGCCTAATCTTCTGAATGACCCTCGCCCTCTGTCCCCTTCTCTTGTGTGAGCGTGTCTGAGTGGCTACTTTGGGGGGAAATTCTTTGGACACCCTCTTTGTCATCCACTGGCCTTGGGGTACCTCTGAGGGAAGATTAATAGTTCTGGTGGCCCTCATGTCCTTGTCACTCATAACAGTAATATCTACAGAGACCAGACATTGCTCCGCAGTTACCCTTTCCACCTTCTTTTCTCCCTTAGGAGCAGATCTCTTGCCGGGGGTGGGTTCGCTTTCTTGCCCGATATTACCACCAGCGGGCGAGTGCTGCACCAAAGGCAGGAGTTGTGCAGGCCACGGCTTTGGCTCCTTTGCTGAGCTCTTGGTCTCTCCAGGTTTAGCTTGGACAAATAAAACTCCCTCAACTTCCGAGTAAGCCTGCGAGACCCGGGCAACTTCTTACGGGTCCTCCTCGATTAGCTCGACTCTCCTTCCTCCAACCTGTGGTGCAAGCAAGCCATGCGATCCTCCACGGTAGACCGCCGAACCAGAGTTCCCATTTGGTCAAAGACCGATCGTCTTCTCAAGAAGTCATTCACGTTTGGATACCCATATGTACTTCCTCCCGCCCTTTCCCTTATCAGTCCCTGTAAAAGAGACCATGTTAATGCCCATCGCGGGGAAAGGGTCAGTGTCGACAGCCATCTCGGCGCCACACCTTTCTCGGCCAGCTTAAATCTCCCCTCAGTAATAGCCTTTTGGATTGCTCGGCGGAATACGATGCAATTGGAAGTATCACGGTTGTCAGAGTTATGCCACTTGGAATGTTTCTTCCCTTTCAACTCTTCGGGAGAGGAATCTTATGGCCATCAAGTAGCTGAATCTGGTTGTCTTTGAGTAGTAGTCAAAGATTTGATCAGCCTTAGAGATGTCGAAGGAAAATTCAG
Organism: Astragalus membranaceus; assembly: GCA_039519185.1. Classification (NCBI taxonomy): domain Eukaryota; kingdom Viridiplantae; phylum Streptophyta; class Magnoliopsida; order Fabales; family Fabaceae; genus Astragalus; species Astragalus membranaceus. The sequence goes on along the minus strand of CM076848.1, from coordinate 122,762,209 downwards.
TCCTATTACTTGACTCGCCCTTCTCTTTTCCCTTAGCATGTTTCAGAGCTGGACATGAGTATGTCTTCCCTTTGACTATCTCGGCTGCCATGATGTCTGTAACATCCCCAAAATAATTAAGATAATTATTTTGAAGTTAGACCCAATAAATTTATTATTATGGTGCTTAGTTATTAATTTTATTAATTGGGTACTAAATTAATTATTAGTTGGTGTATATTTATAAATTGAAGACGTTGGTTTTGGGGTGCTAAAATTAAATAAGAAATTTTAGTGAGGTTTGTTGAGAAATTAGAATTAAGGGAGGGTTATTTTGGTCTTTGACCTCATTTCCACTTAAGTTGTTTTATAAAAGAAAGAAAAATAAAAGAAAGTGAAAAAAGAAAGAGAGAGTCGTAGAAAGAAAGAAGAAAAGAAAGAAAAGAATGGAGAGAAAAGAAAGAGAGAGGCGATGGTGAGAAGAGAGGAGAGGGTGAGAAATTTTCATGTTTTGTCTTCCATCTTTTCTCCATTAGAATCACATCACCTTCCTCTTCATTTTGATACTAAGATCAAACCCTATAACCCACTATTCCTCTTTTCACCATTTTTATGCTTCAAGGTTTAAATGGAGTTTTAGCTCACCAAGACACAGCCCACTACTCCTCTTCTTGATATGTTCGAATTTGTCATCATTGGGTGGAGTAGGAGTCAAGATTTTAGGGTTTTGATAGATGAGTTGATGAGTTAGGGTTTGAGGTCAAAATTGGGGTTTATGTGTAGAGCTCTCTTGGAGGTTGAAGATGATGAATAGTGCTTTAGGAAGCAAGTTTGGGCTTGTGAGAGGATCTTGAAGTCCTAGGAGCAAATTGTTGGTGCCTAGGTGATTCGATAGTCAAAGTTGAGGTTTCTCGCGCATTATGTGTTCGAGTCGGCGGACACGCAAGGTGAGTTCTTCGAGTTTTGTGAGGTTTCGTTCATGTTTTGAATGATGGAATGTGATGAATTGAAAGTTGAGGTTATGTCATAACTTGATGTTTGATGTTGAACGAATTTGATGATTGAAATGTTTGACTGTTAAATGAATCATTGGGAAGCCATGGATATGTTTGAAGTGTTATTTCGGTTTGTTGTACGTGATTGGGAATTGTTTTTGTACGAAAACTGTTAATATCACATTTGATGTCAAATTGATTTTGATTGATGAATTGATGATTGAGTGTTATGAATTGATGTGATTTGATCAGTTAAAGTTAAGGTCTCGGTGTGTTATATGTATCGAGAAATGTTTTTGTGTAAAAATCGTTAAAAACGTATTCGATGTCAAATTCGTTTTTAATTGTTTGATGGATATGATTGATTATAGATTGTTGTTGAAGTTAGAAAAGAAAATCGTTTTTGAAAAGGAAGGAATAATAATAAATTTGTTGGTTTACAAGTTAGTATTCTTTGGATGTATTTAAAATTGTTTGAGAAAAATCCTTGACCATATTTTTGTGTAGGCCGAAAGCCATTTTCAATTTTAGGGAACTTTGTGAAATTATTGATAAGTACATTAGTGTGTTGAAAAGGTTGGGTTTTAGACGTAGAGCTTAAAATAAAGTTAATTTTGAATGTTAATATTTTAATTCTAACTGTTGTGATTATAGTTCTATAGAAAAATTATATTTTTGAGATAAAAATATTTGTAATCAAAGTTAGAGTTTCTGAAGAAAAAACCTTGAATTTCAATGTTTTGAGTTGTTAAAAAAATGTTGAGTTATCATGTTTGATCCTTATATTGGCGATTAGAGTAAAAGAATTAAAGTACTAGAAATGTCTATGAATTTGTGTTTTGTCTGGACAGGAAAATTTGGAAAATGGCCTATGAATTAAAGTAACACAAAGGAGTCTCTGTCGAATTTTTGTCAGAAAAATACTCAGGAAAATTTTGGTGTTTGACTTGAATTTTGAAGAAAATTGTTGAATACATAAGTAGGAGTAGATATATTGTGTTTGTTTGTCATGTTGTGACTTGTCATTCTCTAAATGATCAGCGGTAACTGTTGATGGAGAAAGGCAAACTAGAATGTGTGCACGTAGATAGAAAGGATCGAGTTGTAGAGGTCGTAGGTGCGACCGAATGTAATCTACGTTAGGAAGGAAAGTGCTTGAGGTAAAGGCTTCTTTGTAGTCACTATTTTATGCTTAAGATTGTGCTTGGTGTTTGTTTGTTGTTTGATGATGAGCTTTGATTGGGTACTGTTGATTTGGTCGTTGCAAGGACATTGTTTTGGTGGCCTCTAGCTTATGTATGTGTTTGTTCTATGTTGTGAATTGTACATATGATGTTGATGATCTGTGATTGAGATGTCCAATGGGTTTGGGAGTGACTTTGAAAGGAGGGTTAGATGAGGCAGATGTAGGTATGACTTCTACTGCGACTAAGTAAATCATTTTTGGAAAAAGAAACTTAAAGGAGATCTCATAAAAGTGAGCGTAGCACTTGTCTCAGAATTTTGAAAAGTGGTTTGAAAGTGACTTAAGAAATGCGAATCAAATGGAAAATCTTTGAGAAACAATAGGAATCCTTTTGAGAGGTTGAAATCAAGTTGAGTTAATATTATGAAAATTATGACTTTTGAACTAATGGAGAATTGTTTTGAGAAGTGAGAAAAAATGAAAAATTAGGGAGGTTAGAGTGAGATTTCGAGGGACACTTTAAGAGGAAATTTGTTAGTGGTGACTTGAGGAAGCTATTGGAATGATTAGCATGGGGCAAGAGATACTTACGGAGATGTACGATGTTGAATCGTAAGAAAAGGTTGGTATAGTACAGTATCGATGAGAGAAGTACCATACTGGATGTGGCGCAGTATCGATGAGAGAAGTGACCACATGGTGTAGTATCGATGAGAGAAGCACACCTGGGTTTTATCATAGGGTGTAGTGTAGTATCGATGAGAGAAGTACTACACAAGTGCAGTATCATAGGGCGAAGCACACCCACATATGGATGGTAGATCCGTTGTGTAGTATCATAGAGAGATGCACAACACTTTTTGGAGTAGTACACCCCGGAATCATATGCATTGACATATAGGCATTGCATTAGGATATGTGGAGTGGTGTGACGTGTTGTTGGTGTTGAGCTGTTAGAATGTTGTTTGAAACTTGATAGTATTATGTGTATGTGAATTGATTATGTACATGTGAGTTGTTGTATATTTGTGTATGCATATTCTAGAAGATGACTCTTGCCTGTGGTTCTCCAATGTAATGGATGTCAACCCAGTTATTGGAGGACCATAGTTCTGTTTTCTCAGATAAAGTTGCAGAGGTCGGTGTCCTTTCATAGTGGAGTATTGGTGGACTCCTCGAGGTCCTAACCGGGTGTTGCGTATAGAGTGCTTGATCAGCGTAGATGTCTTCTTTTGTCGTCATTTTGGAAAATCCTCAAGTGTATGGTTCTTAATCAGTTCTTGTATGGGCATTGCCATATATGTATTAGTAAAGATTGCCAGTACTAGATTGTGCGGGTTTCTATTTCAAACACTTCTGTCTTTGCATTGTACACTTTCTTTTGAAAACAAGTAACATACTGGTGTGGGGAAACAAATTTATATGTCATATTTCAGATTTAATTCTTGTATATTACAATAAGAGAGGAATCATGTTTCGAAAATGCTGCAATACTCTGATTGTCTTGAAATTGATTTTTTTAAAAAAATAATAATATGTTCTCAGAGAGAGGCAGGAATAGTATTTTTCAAAAAGCATCTCATATTAGGAGTTGAGTTCACTTGGTAGCGCCCCAAAATTCGGGGTGTTACAATGTCTGCCGTGGGTTCGGCTGAATAGTCCTCGGAGTTGACTATGGCCACTAAATGTGGTCCTCGACCTCTGGTAGCCCTTATCTTCTCTTTCTCTTGTATGAACTTCTCTATCTGAACAGCCCTGGATGTCAGGCTACGGGCATGGAAGGCTTGACCAACAAGCCTCTCCTTTAACTGAGGGTGCATTCCAGCGATACCCATGGAAGTTGTGATTACGGGAACTGAACCGAACACTTCCCGACAGTCTTTCTGAATCTTTCAATGAATTCGGTCACGACTTTGGCCACCTTCCGCCGTAAATTCATGAGATCGGCAGCAGTGACTACGGGTTGCGGCCAATAAAATCTTTCATGGAAGCACCTTTCCATGTGTGCCCAGGTTTGCATAGGAAGAGTGCCAGGTAAACGCAGTCCTCGCAAAGACAACGGGAAGAGCTGCAACTTATGGTACTCCTTTTTGTTACCTTTTTCACATTGGGCCGTGAATCGGCCTATGCGCTCCATGGTCGACTTGCCATCATCTCCAGAAAACATGGCAAAGTCGGGTGTCTTAAATCCTCTAGGCAGAGACACCAACCTGTCAACCCACTCGAGGTAAGGCTTCCTATGTGTCAGCCCATCGAGTGTTTTCAACTGTACACCAAAGAACTTCTTGATGGTGTCAGCTATCAAGTTCGGATCCAAGAGTTGGGACCCCGAGGGTTTAGGATCGGTTGTAACAGTTGGTCACCACATTGTTTCTAGGGACGCTGCATTACTGGTTGCAGTGATACCTTAGGTGGGCTATTAGCCAATTGATGCCTGGGCATCACTTGGCTGAAGTTTGCAGAGTCAGTTCCTTGGGCAGATGACTGATTACTCTGACAAGGTGGAATCTGGTTCCATGGCTGCTTAGTAGAGACCCCAATCATCTGTTGGTATGGCTGTGAACCCACTGGATACTGTACAAGTGGGTGTGACACCCATGGCTGGTTGTTAGAATAGTAACTGTCAGGCCTGCCAAGCCCTAACTTTGGGCTGAAGGATTTACCCCCGGCGTGGGGAGGATAGTTAGTTGTCTAGGGGCATCCATAGGATCAATCCCTGTGGTAAACCAATCGACCCCATAGCCTCGGGCGGCCTTCTGGCCATCTGTACTTGTCCCTTCTGAAGATTAGCCGTGTTAGTAATTATCGCCATAAACTTCCCCCAGTGTTGGCGTTGGCAAAACTACAAGGATGAGGATATGTAGGCAACAGAGTTACCTGATGAGAATGTGCCTGCTGAGCCTCGGCCATATTGCCATACGGCAGGACCTGTTGCATACTTCCCATGATGACATGTGAAGGTGCCTTCTGTGGTCTTGCCATCACGGCATACGGTGGAGTCTGTTGCACGCTCCCCATTGGGTTGGGTAATCATACCTGCGGTTGGCTGGGAACACCAAGACTCGTAGAACTGCTGGCCTGCGCAGCACGCCTTTGCTCCTGTTCCTTGGCCTGTTGCAGTTCATTGTGCACCATAGGTTTAACTATGTCAGTCAATTGTTGGAAGACTTGGTACATGATATCGTGAGTCCCCATGTTTATCTGCTGCCGAATGAACGACATAGTCATCACTACGGGTCCTTCCTAAATTAACTGCGATTGGTCATGAGGTTCCACATAAACTGGTTGAGTCGAGGCTTTCGACGTACTTGTCGTTTCAGTGTTTTGGCCTTCACTGAACCGATCTTTTTGGACGTAGAGTTTGGTTCCATGCGCAGGCTTCGACCAGAACGTAAGTACATACGCTAATGATAATCCAGGCCAGGCGAACTAAACTCGAAGGTCTGTTTGCCTGTGTCTGTCCCACTAGGCGTGCCAATATTGTTGTCGCCAAGCACTTCAATCCTAGTCGTAAATTCGGCCAGAGGTTTGGACAGTTTGTGATTCCTCTTTGTTCAGAAGATTGCATCGAGGAAGGAACTCTGTTCCTCGACTATGAGTTCCCTAACTCCTCCAAAGAGTGTTAGGTTAGGTGTGAGAGGGTCGTGTGGCTTGGATTATCTACGAAACTAAGAAAACAGAAAGAGAAAGCGATAAAGCAAAGATAAAATAAGTAAAAGACTTGTGTATTGATTGATATGTGTGTTGAACTATACAATAACACCTATATATATATATATATACTTATGCCTAGTCCCTAGAAACTCGGAGTCCACTCCTCCACGACTTCACTAGCACAGTTAGTCAG
>CM076848.1:122716202-122746202 GCA_039519185.1 Astragalus membranaceus | reverse complement strand
AAAACCCAAACCATTTTCTGTTTTGAGTTTTATAAATTTCAAAAACTAAAACAAAATTCAGTTTTCGGTTAAGAAATTTTCAAGAATCAATATCATTTACAAACATAAACATAGAAATAAATATTCATCATAAACTTATCCTAATCAAAACAATATATAAAGTTTGGTTTAAAAATAAATAAAACATTACAACTATATTATTGGTGGTAGACGCCTGTCAGAATGGTAATCTGTGGTGGTGGTCGTAGTGGTAGTTAGTTGTGGGGATCAGTGGTCATCCTATTGGTGGTCGGTGGTGGCGACAAGGGATGGTCAGGGTGGTGGTTAGTGGTAGTCAAACTGGTGGTTGACAGTTGTTAGAGTGATGGTTGACGATGGTGGAAGTGGTGGTCGGTGGTTGACACTGGTCGGAGTGGTGGTCAGAGTGGTGGTTGGTGGTGGTTGATGGCGGTCAGAGTGGTGGTTGATGGTGGTCAAAGTGGTGATTGGTGGTGGTTGACGATCGCTAAAGTGGTGGTCGAGGGTGGTTGGAGTGGTGGTCTGTGGTGGTTGGTTGTGGTTTGCGGTGGTTGACAGTGATTAGAGTGGTGGTCGTCAAAGTGGTGGTTGATAGTGGTGGGAGTGGTGGTCGCCGGTGGTCAGGGTGGTGGTTGGTATTGGTTGGTGGTGGTGAGAGTATCAAAGGTGGATGAAACAAAAATAGGAGAAAAAGTTATAACACCAATTTTTTTTGGTTTTTAGCTTTGATGAAAAACTGTTTTGAAACTAAGAAAAGAAATAACTCAACCCCATTTTAACCAAACATGTTTTGGTTTTGAAATTGGCTTTCAAAACTAAAAAAACTCACAACAACCCAAATAGGCTCTAACTATCATAAACAACAGTAAAAGCATAATGCTTATAAAGAAAAAAACAATAAAAGCATAACTTTGTCAAAAAAAAGGATAACTTTGTCAAAAAAAACAATATAAGCATACCTATTTTCACAGCAAAGCATGAAAAAACAAAAAGGGCAAAAACCACGTGTTCTGGACTGGGCCAAGGGCCCAATCCGGTTGACGACTGGTTGAGACCGGCCCATAAGCAGGATAGAAAAGGATGACCTAAGTCCACTAAATCAACGACTCAGATCAACCCATACAGAATCCTACGGTTACCCGCGAAATTCCTGACACTATATATATAGAGGTCTTACCTCAGCTGACAGGTATTTTTTGACCCATACTATTACTCTGCTCACATTCTTACCCCACTGACTTTGGCGTCGGAGTGTCATTGCAGCTACAACCCGGGCGGAGCTCTGCACACGACAAGCAACTCAACAGAACGACTAGACACCTCAGCAGGCCATCCTGCCCGACCTTGAGGTACAGTTCAGTGGCGACCACAGTGGGATCCAACGCGCTATCCCACCCCATCTCTCATGCCTCCACTAGGAAGACCGCGGGCGGCTCCATGTTTGCGAAGTGTTGCTGCAATTCCCGAGCAGCCACCACTCGTTCCAGAAGGCCCCGCGGTTAACGCTGAAGGCACCGCCCCAGGTGCCCGGCTGGGCTAGTCCAACAAGCCAATTTCACACTCCCAGCGAACATCGTTCAATAGCTAGCAATGCGAACTAATACACGGATTTCACACTCCCAGCGAACATCATTCAGAAAGACCAGCTTACTCAGATAGAGCAGCAGGTCGCCTCGGGCCAGGTGAACACTGCGCCCCAGCCACGCCGCCGCAACCACGAGTCACCCTTTCATCGGGCGAACCCATCTAGAAGACATTCCTCACCTCCCAGAAGGCACCTCGTCCACCGATCCCCGCCTCCAAGGACACCGCCCTCCACGACTGATTCCACTTATTGGCCAGAAGAGTCCTCTACCAAGAATCTTCACATGACTCGTCAGGGTCATCCACCCGGTCAAGAAGCAGATCATTTGATCAGTATGCCCGTTCTCATTAAAAGAAGCGTTCACCAGAACGACGTCATCACCACAGGTACTCTCCAGAGCGACGTGGTCATCGAGGCCGACGCTTCGAGGACCGACCACCTCACGGAGAAAAGAGCGACATGAGGATGGGACCCTTCACCTAAGACATTGACGAGGGTCCCATCCCTCGTGCTCTTGAAAAATCCCCGCCATACTTGAGAATGTACAACAGTGTGAAAGACCCCGATGCCCACTTGAGATATTTCGATTTGATGATGCAGTACAGAGGAGCATACGGGCCAGTGAAGTGCAAGATCTCCCCTTTAACCCTGGAGGGGCCGGCCTTAGAATGGTTCACGGAGCTGAGGCCGAACACCATCTCGTCCTGGGAGCAGCTGGCCAGAGTTTTCTCTTCCCATTTCACAGCCTCAAGGGTGAAACCTAAATCACACGCGATCTTAAAAGCGATCAGACAAGAACCTGATGAAACCCTCCGCGACTATGTTGAACGATTTTACAAGGAGGCCACCAACGTAAGGGGACTAGAAGATGATATGAGACTATGGTTCCTTCGGGACGGGCTTCGTACTGGAAGTTTGTTCGAAATTGAAGTTAGTGTGAACGAACCGCCCGATTTAGAAACTTTCCTCTGCAGGTCTCAGAGGTTCATGAACTATGAAGAAAGGGCGATAATGACACAAGCCGCCGCGGGAGGAACGACCAAGGAACCCCAAGGGGAGCGCGGCGAGAGACCGAGAAGGGATCAAGAAGACCCGTCAAGGGACTTCAAGTCCAGAAAGTTCTCAAATCATACTAAGTTGAACACGTCGTAAGCTCAGATTCTGTCTGAATGTGCAAATACAGAATTCAGAGACATCAAGAGACCTGAACCACTCATTCTCAAAGAAGGGCAGCGCCCGTCCCGTAAATATTGCCGATATCACCGTAGTAACGGGCATGACACCAACAATTGTATGACCCTCAAGGACAACATTGAGGAATTGATTAGAAAGGGTAAGCTTACCCAATACGTGAAGAAGGGACAGACGGACGGGCGAGAAGAGAAGAATGAAACTCGTTCCCCTCAAAGTGGGAAAGCAGTGATCAATGAGGTAGGCCGAGGTAATAAGGAGGACGACGACGACGACGAAGATAACAGAAAGTCCAAGGGGCGACCAGTGGCCATGGTAATCACGGGAGGGTGCCCGATCGAAGGATGAGAGACCAACAAGTCCATGAAAAGAAGGTGGAAAGAAATCATGAGCGTAGCCTCAACGTCCGCTCCCAGAACCCTCTCTAACAGGCCTCCCTTGGCATTCGGAGATAGCGATTTGCTTGATGGTATGCCGAATAAGTACGTCCCGCTCTTGGTCACCGCCGTGATGGCGAACGTGGAGGTAAGAAGGATCCTGGTCGACCAGGGAAGTTCAGGGGACATTATCTTTGAAGACCTAATTAATGTCCTAAAAATATCCAAGGACGATCTCAGAGCCTATCGAGGGTCAGATTTGACCGGCTTCAACGGCTCATCCACGACACCTCTTGGTATGATAGAGCTTATGGTCACATTCTGAGATGATAACGCAGAAGAACCCATGTGCAAGACCGTAAAGACAGGTTTCCTAGTGCTACCATACAAATCAGTGTATCAATGTATCATAGGTCGACCAACGCTGGGAAGGCTTGGGGCAGTCACCTCAACCGTACATTTAAAAATGAAGTTTTATTCTGACAAAGAAGAAGTGGTCACGTTACTGGCCGACCTCCACTCCGGAAGAAGATGTCACTTCATGAGCCTTAAGGAGCAGGGAGAATTCGAAATAAAAAAGGCTGGGGCCTTGAACAAAGATGGAAACAAAGTCAACGTGGCCGACTTCGATGCCCGATATGACCCTGACAGCGAAGAAGAGGAAGAAGACGACTTCCTAACTCGAGAGCTTAAGAAAAGAATCAAGAGACCTGAACCCGATGGAGAATGCTCTCAAGTTCAACTAGGAAACGACCCGGGAAAGACAATCAAGATCGGGAACGATCTCCCAGAAGAAGTACGAGATCAACTCGCCCAATGTTTGAAGGAGCATGCCGACCTGTTCTCCTAGAGTGCGGAAGATATGCCAGGGATTCCACTAGAGGTTGCATGCCATCACCTGGCTGTCGACCCTTCAACCAGGTGAGTCGCTCAACGAAGACGTGTTCAGAAGGAGGAAAAGGCACGAGCTGCCGTGAAGGCGGCCGAAGATTTGATCGAGGCCGGCTTCATCATAGAGATCAAGTATACGACATGGTTGTCTAACGTGGTCTTAGTCAAAAAAGTAATTGGGAAATGGCGCATGTGTGTAGACCACACTGACGTCAGTCGAGCATGTCCTAAAGATGCTTTCCCAGTTTCCAGTGTTGATCGACTTGTGGACAGGGCCAGCGGGTTCCGATTGCTATTGTTCTTAGATGCGTACTCAGGATACAACCAGATCGCCATGTACCCACCTGACCAAGAGAAGATAGTGTTCATGACAGAAAAGGGAAATTATTGCTATCGGGTTATGCCCTTTGGTTTAAAGAATGCAGGAGCGACCTACTAAAGAATGATGAACAAAATCTTCCAAACCTAGATAGGCATAGTGCTAGAGGTCTACCTGGATGACTTGATTGTTAAAATTAAAGGGGATCCTGACCATGTGGCCGACCTAAGAGAAGTATTTGCAGAGGCCCGTAAAAACTCGCTCAGGCTAAATCTTTAGAAATGCACATATGGAGTAAGGGCGGGCAAGTTTTTGGGTTTCTACCTAACAGAAAGAGGAATTGAGGCCAACCCAGAAAAATGCCAAGCGGTAACAGAGATGAGGCCGCCCACCATCAAGAAAGAAATTCAGAAATTGAACGGGATGGTGGCCGCACTTTCACGTTTCATTGCCAAGGTGGCAAACAAGTCACTTCCACTCTTCAAACTGCTGAAGAAGAAGGCCGAGTTCGAACGATCGCCCGAGTGCGAGCAAGCACCGAATCAGTTGAATACCGCTCTACTACAACCTTCAATCCTGACAACACTAGAACTAGGGGAAACTTTGTATCTCTACCTAGCAAACACTGATGAGGCACTGGCCGCAGTGCTGGTATGAGAAGGCGACTCCAAGCAAAACACCATTTACTTTGCCAGTAAGGCCCTCCAAGGTCCGGAACTCAGATACCTAGCATTAGTCATGGCTGCTCGAAGACTAAGGTCATACTTTGTGGCCCATCAGATCGTCTTAAGTACCGAGCAAACCATACGGAAAATCCTCCACAGGCCGGACCTGGCAGGAAGAATGATCAAATGGGCGGTTTAACTATCGGAGTTTGGCATCAGATATGATTCTAGGACAGCCATAAAACCACAGATTTTGGCTGACTTCCTTGCTGAGATGACCCCAGTTCCTGAAGAGACAATAAAACCAGTCTGGACCTTACATGTAGACGGCTCGTCCAACAGCAAGGGCAGTGGGGCGGGCTTGATTCTTGAAAATTCTGAGGGAACGACCATTGAAGTATCCCTGACGTTCTCATTCTCAACCTCGAATAACTAGGCCGAGTACAAAGCATGTATTGCTGGACTTTTGCTCGCCCGCGAATTCAACGTAAAAAGGGTGGAGCTGCACTCGGACTCTCTCTTGGCAGTATCACAAATCAAAGAAATATTTTATGCAAAGGACGTGATCTTGCACACATATCTGGCAAGGGTGAGAGAATTGCTCAGGCTGTTTGAATATGCAGAAGTGAAACACGTCCCTAGATCAGAAAACACTAGGGAGGATATATTGCCCAAACTGGCCAGCACGAAAAACCCTAGAAACCATAGAAGTGTGATCCAGAAAGTCCTACCTCAGCCCATTGTCCGACTTGAGGTCGCTCTAGATTCAGATGTTTGCTTGGTCGACCTAGAAGAGAGCTGGATCGACCCCATCCTCAAGTATATTAGAGACGGTGAAGAGCCGAACGATCCCAAAAAAGCAGGCCTGGTACGAAGGCGAGCATCATCTTACTCGATCATTGAGGGGAAACTCTTTCGATAAGGATTTTCCATGCCAGTGTTGATGAAGATGCGGGCAAGTTAGTGAAAAAATGTGACAAGTGCCAGCGACATGCCGACATCCATGTTGCTCCCCCAGTCGAATTAAGCAGCATGACTACACCATGGCCGTTTGCCTGGTGGGGGATCGGCCTCTTGGGTCCATTTTCAGTCGCCCCTGGGCAATTGAAATACCTGATTGTTGCAGTGGACTATTTCACCAAGTGGATTGAAGCCGAACCTCTGGCGACCATCACATCTAGGAACTATTTGAAATTTTTCAAGAAGAACATCCAGGTCCGATTTGGGATCCCTGAAGTGTTGGTCTCAGATAACGTACCTTGTTCACAGATAAAAACTTCCAAGAGTTCATGACAGAATTAGGGGTGAAGTAGCGCTTCACCTCAGTCGAACACCCTCAGACCAACGGCCAGACAGAGGCCGCCAACAGAGTTATCTTGCGCGGGTTGATGAGGCGATTAGATGAGGCCAAGGGGAAATGGGCAGAAGAGCTCCCATACGTACTATGGGCGTATAGAACGACCCCTCATTCAACTACGTACTGGAGAGGCTCCATTCAAAATGGTTTATGGAACGGACACCCTCATCCCGGTCGAGATCGGTGAACTCAGCTGGAGAACGGCCAATCCAAAGCCACCTCAAGAAAACGATCAAGCGATCAAAGAAGAGTTGGACCTGATTGAGGAACTTCGCACCAAGGCCGCATTAAGGGAGGCGCTCATCAAACAAGGAATGGCAACCAGACACAACGCCAAAATCATCCCCGGGATTTCTCCATTGGGCAGCTCGTACTCAGAAAGGCAGACATAGAATAGAAAAATGCATCCCAAGGCAAGCTTGCCCCAAAATGGGAAGGGACTTACCGGGTCGTCTCGAAGATGGGAAGGGCGCTTACCGACTCCAAACGATGAGCGGTGGAGTGATCCCTAGGACTTGGAACGCGATGAACCTCAGGAGATATTTCATTCGAAAATATTTGATTGTAAACATTGGGAGAATATCATGTAAGACAATGAATAGTAAAAACTGGGCAGGACACTCTTTTTCCCACTGGGTTTTTTATTGACGCCCGCCCGTCCGTCAATAAAGACAAGGCATTTTTATGACTTTGTGTTCAAATTTATATTCCCGTCCATAACATACAACCTGCAAGGCGAGTTAAACTCAAACCGAGTTTGGTAAACTGCTAGTGGGTCTGAATGTACTTAATCGATTTAAGCTACAAAAGAAGCGACTTAAAAGATGGCCACACCCACAAGGGCGAGTTCAATTTGGATAGAAATTCGGTAAACTGCCTGTGGACGACCGCACGTACTTGCGAGTAACACGATTAAAATAGAACAAAAGAACGACCACGACTTGAGAATGAACAACAAGATATAAGACTGCTCATACAGGATAAAATGAGCCCAAGATAAAGTAAAAGGTCGGTCATACTTAAAAGAACGGGCAAAGCATTGATAAAAGTTACCTGGAAAAAACGCCGAGCTCCATTAAGTGCATTTTACAACAAAAGAGGCGACCATTGGAAAGAAAACAAAAAAAACAGAAATTACAAAAAGTTACAGGGGACACTCAAAAACAATGGACTCCTCTCTTATAGTCTTTCCCTGCTCATCCTTCTACGCAGGATAGACAATATGGCCGCCTCTGAGGGAGTGGGAATTGTTGATGATGTTAGGATCGATCTCATGGTTGGGATAGACATATTGCACCTGAGCCAAGGCTTCATTAAACCGCTCCTTGCATATGGCCAACGTAGACTCGATCAGCCGATCATAATCCTCCAAAGCATCATCCCGCTCTTTCTTCAAAATGCTAAGGTTCTTCTTCAGACCACCAACCTCCTTTTCCAGCCCCTTGACCTTGTCCGACAACCCGTTGATTTTGGTCTTCCCAGATTTCACTTTCTTCTCCGCTTCAGCTTTGGCGGCCAGAGCGTCATCCTGCTCTTTAGCCACAAAGGAGAGCGACTTCTTGGCCTCATCAAGGGCATCAACAATGGGCTTGAGGGCGGACTCGGACTGTTGAAGTTTCTTCTTGACAGACTCTAGCTCCTCTGAAACTCTGAGATATATTCATAAGCACGACTCAGCTTATCGGTGTTATCTAAGTTATCACTTTCCAACCATAAGTTTTGAGCAAGAAGACGCTTACCTGCAGTCCGCTCCGCCTCCCCTTGCTTAAGTTTGGCGATCACGAGAGCCCGCCTTGGCCACTTCAACCATGAAGAGGAGGGGATCTTGATGAAAGCGGTCAAAATCTGATTCAGAGAGATCGTCCAAGTCGATATTGGAGGACGGTCTCTTCTGAGCGTCCTTCTCCTTCACCCCCTTTGTTTTCTTGTGAAGGGGGGGGGGGGTCAACCTCAACATCTCTCCCGCTGGTCCCAACAGCATGATGAGAGTGATCCCTTTTCTTTCCAAAATTTGGGACGGCCACGAACCCGTCGTCCCCCTTATCACCACCAGGGTTAGTTCCCCTCTCCTCATCAGATATTCGTAACCAACGCTGGCCATTTCACCTGTAAAGAGAGTAAAGAACGGTTAGAAACACTTAACAAGTCAAGGAAGAAAAGTAAAGGGGAAGTGCGAGAGCCTATCGCACTGTAACATCCACAAAATAATTAGGCGAATTATTTGGATGTTAACCCAATTCAATTTAGTGCTTGATTAGTAAAATTATTGAGTGCTAAGGTAATTATTCGGTCGTCGCAGGATCGCTAAACCGATAGCAAGAAATAAGAGATTAAGGGTAATATGGTCATTTGACCATATTACCACTTAATTAGAATAAAAGAAAGAAAAGAATAAAGGAAAGAAAGGAAAGAAAGAAAGGAAACGTAGAGAAGAGGAAAGAAGAAAAGAAAGAAGAAAAGAGAGAAGAAGAGAAAGAAGAAAGAAGAACAAGAAGGATCATCCCCCAAGCTCCACACTTCATCACCTTCATCTTCTCACCTCCCTCTCCAAAACCCAAGAGCTAGGTAAGATTTCATCCAATTTTTCCCCCTTTTTGTGACCTACGAAATTTAGAGGGTTTTGTTGGAAATTTGTTGAAATCAAGGATTGATAGGTTGTGTCGATGATTGGGGAATGTTTAGGATCAAAGCTAGGAGCGGATTGATCGCGTTGTGAAGTTCGAATCGAAGTTTGGAGCGGTTTGGTGAAATAGGGCTCTGTTCGAGAGTTTTCAAGTCTCGGCAAATTCGGCTCGATATCGACTCTCGCTTCAAAGGTGAGTTTTACTCACGTTTAGGCTTATTCCGTTTTGAAATGCATTTTTGTGTGACTTGGTTTCGAAAGATTCTGAGTCGAAAACGTTATTTTGGAATATATCGCGTTTTGACGAAATTCGTAATTGTTGGGTTTTTGATTGAATTTCTTGAATGTTTGATGTTGATTGGACTGGAATATTGCCTGGTATGATCTGTTTTCGCGTTAGGAATCGATCGGAGCGAGTTTCGGATTAATCGGAAAGCGAATTTTCATGAAAAAGGCTATTTTTGCAATGCTGTCAAATGAGCACGATCCGTGCGTCCCAGGGGCACGTTCTGTGCGCCTGGTTCGGTTTCGGATTTTCAAATTGTTTAACAGGGCGCACGATCCGTGCGTCCCAGGGGCACGATCCGTGCGCATGAGCACGATCCGTGCGTCCCAGGGGCACGATCCGTGCGCATGGTTCTGTCCAAATTTTTCAAAGTGCCCTAAATGATTCCGTTTCGATTCCAATCCTCTCCTAATCCTTTCCTAACCCTTCTATAATGATATTAGGCTTATAATGCCATGATTTTGGGTATGTTTCAAAAAGGTTTTATAAAATACTTTTGATGTGCAAATCGTTTCGAAAAACCGAATAATAGCATACGTGTGCAAATATGTTTTATTGATAACAAAGCGGACTATGAGTCCTACGTGGTAAAGAATAATGCAAATGAACTATGGGTTCATATGATTGTAGATATATATATATATATATATATATATTATATCGAGTTTGGGTGACGACCCATGTTGACATTATTTATTGGTTGGGTGACGACCCATGTTGACATTATATCGAGTTTGGGTGACGACCCATGTTGACCATATGATTGTAGAATTATTTGGGTGTTAAACCAATTAAACCAATTTAGTACTTAGCTGGTAAATTTACCGAGTGCTAAAATTATTTATTGGTTGTCATCGGATCGTTAACCGGATAATACGGACCAAGGAAGTTTTGGAATCGAAATAGGAGATTTCGATCAATATGGTAATTTGACCGCGTTACAACAAACATATTAAATAAATATATATGTGTATACGTGTGTGCATGTGAGAGGAGAAGAATTAATTAATTAATTAAATATAAGTGTGTGTGTGTTATTAAAAGAAAGGAAAGGGATGAATTGAAGAAAGAAAGAAAAGGATGCGAGAAACAGAGAAGGAAAGGAGAAGAAAAGAGAGAGATGGCGTGAGGGAGAAGAGAAGAGGGAGGAAGGAGAATTCACCGAAACGACTTCCGTCCAACACGAAAAATGTTCAGCGCTACTTCCTCTTCGTTTTGGTACCAATTTCGTGACGATCAGCTCACTCTCTCTCACTTGGCCATTTTCGTTTTTTTTGGAGCTTTTGTGGGAAATCCGATTTTGGGTTGGTTTTGAAGGCTTAGGTTCGGTTAGGAGCGAACCCAAGGATGATGGATCGTTGATTGAGGTTCGATTGAAAGATTGGAAGCGAGTTGGGTGATTTGGGGTTTTGGTGAATAGTGTCATGGAGGTTAGGGAAGGAAGATGATGAATAGTGTCCGTGGAGAATTTTGGGGAAATCGGTATTTCGGTCAAAAGCGATTTCGTGATCGAGTGGAAAGCTTTGGAAGCGGATTGGGTGTCGCCGGAGCGGGGAATGTTCGTGTGGTTACTCGGTGATTTCGGCTCGACCGTGGTTCACGCTTCAAGGGTGAGTTCTACTCACGTTTAGGATTTTATGTTTCGAATTATTAATTAACTGTTTTATCGCTTTCGCTGGACTGGAATATTTCTGGATATTGTCTGTTTCGGATTAGGAATCGATCGGAGCGAGTCTCGGGTTGCGTCGCGTTAAAAATGGAATTTTTGGTGATTTGATTCGAGAGATTTTGATTTAAAACCGTTATTCGGAAAACTATGTCGTTTTTGATAAAGTTCGTTTTGATTGAGTTTTTGATTTGATTGATTGATTGTATAGTATTGATTGAAATTGTTTTTATGGTTGTAAAATCTGTTTTCGATCGGAACAAGAATCGAAATTGAGCGGAACGAGTATCGGGATCAATCGGAAAGCAATTTTTCATAAAACAGGCCATTTTTGCAATGCTGTCAAATGAGCACGACCCGTGCGTCCAGGGGCACGACCCGTGCGCCTTGTTCTGTCCAAAATTTTCAAAGTGCCCAAAATGATTCCGTTTCGATTCCGATCCTCTTCTAATCCTTTCCTAACCCTTCTATAACGATATTAGGCTTATAATGCCATGATTTTGAGTATGTTTCAAAAGAGTTTTATAATATACTTTTGAAGTTGAAATCGTTTGAAAAACCGAATAATAGCATACGTGTGCGGAGATGTTTTATTGATAACAAAGTGGACTATGAGTCCTACGTGGTAAAGTATAATTTAAATGAACTAAGTGTTTCATTGATTGTTTGATTTGATGGACCGTGGGTTCATAGTATTGTAGATATACGTATAAAGTATATCGAGTTGGGTGACGACCCATTATTTAACATACTAGGGGGAGGCAGTCATGATCCTTTTACCTAGGCTCCATGCCAATGGGAGAAGGTACCATTGGTAGGGGGGTTCACCGCCTTGCAGCGTTCGCGTCAGCGGTGTTATGTTGTTTGTAGTACGTTTACCGGGTTCTTCGTTCGCGTCAGCGGTATCGTACTAGACTAACAGGTTACCGGGTTCTTCGTTCGCGTCAGCGGTAATCTGTTAAAATGTTTTATGCGGTCCATCGGGGGTAGCGTTCGCGCAGCCGATGCCGTATTGAATTAAAATGATTTTATAATTGAACCGAGAGTGCGAGTAGGGGTCTCGGTAGAACTCACTGAGACAAGTTGTCTCACCCAATCCATTGTTGTTGTTTTACAGAGAAACAGGGAAAGAGGAGATCCACAGAGGCACGAGCAGGTTGCCCTCGGACTGGCTACTGAAGACTTAGCTTTATGTTTAAGTTTATATTTCCCTTTGTTGTCTGTATACTAAAACATTATGTATTTAATGTATATCTTTCTTCCGCTTTCTTGTATGATACTGAATTCTATAGATGCTGATGGTATATGGTCTGAGAACCATATTGTCTTGTTGTAAATAAGACTGTTTGGGTTATATTCAGCGAAAAATTTATAGTGATTTTCAGTGTCTAAGCAGGAATTATATCTCTGATGTGTTACTAATGTGCACTTGGGTATTTTTAGTCGATAAAATTACCGGGGTGTTACAGTTGGTATCAGAGCAGTTCGACCTAGTCGGACTTAGTTTAGGGTTGAGTCGATTCCTTGTTAGTCCTTTTGTAATTACACTTGTGATGCTAAGAGACATTGAGCCTGATCAACTTAATACTTAGTGCATCATAAGCGGAATTATGACTGGATGATCAAGATGCAATCCTCGACCAAGACCGGAGTCTCCAACCGGTGCATCCTCAGGAAAGGTGACATAACGGTGGGAGTATACACCGCTAAGTTTGAAAAGTTGTCTCAGTTTTACCAAGTGGTAAAGTAAGCTTCGGATGACGAACGGAGAATGCAGAAGTATAAGACGGGCATAAGTGCTTTTATGATTTATGGTCTCAGTTCTTATACTGCTACCAATTATGTTGCCTTGGTGCAATCATCTAATGTCGCCGAGGATGATCTCATAGGAAATATGGGAAAGGAAAGAAGGTAGTTGAAATATCAACTCCGAATGCAAAGTCCTAAGATAATTTCATCAAAGGAAAAGCAGATGCAATTCTTCGATTCTTCAAAGGTCAGAAGATGTTCTAACTGTGGAAAGCCTCACAGCGGTGATTGCAAGCGAAGATCCAATCGGTGCTATTACAGTAATGTAGAGGGTCACTATGGTAAAAAGTGCCCTGCCAGGAAAAGTTCCAAGGAGTCATAAGCAGCTCCAAGGCAAGGACGAGTCAACACTTTGAATGCTTAGACAGTTACGAATGCTGACGGTATACTTAGAAGGATGGGAGTCCTATTCAATGACTCGATCAGTATATTATAAGATTCAGGTGCAACCTATTGCTGTATATCCCGATCGCATGTGAATCGGTTGGGGTTAACCTTATCTTCGCTATCCGAGCTGATAACTATCTTAATTGCGGCTAAGGGTCGTGTCCAGACCCAATCTTTGTGTCAGAATTGTCTACGTGTATAGGAGGCAGAACTTTCGTAGAAGGATTATTTGTTTGCCTGTGAGAAGTGTGGACACCATTTCGGGTATGAATCGGATGACTGCAAATCATATTGCAATCGACTGTGTTAATCAACTATCAGTTCCTCTTCAGAATCAGTTGAATTGTCTAGGACAAATTCTGAAGCAGTTACCTAGTTCACCTTAGACGGTCAATCCTCATTCCAAGGTGCGGAAGCACATGTTAGTAGGTTATCTGCATCCACTGGAACTAGTATTAGATTTATCATCTGTACAAGTTGTGAATGACTTTCTGGATGTTTTCACGATGAAGTTTCTTCTGAACCTCCAGAACGAGAAGTAGAGTTTACTGTAGAATTGATTCCTGGCACGGGATCAATATCTATTGTTTCTTATTGATGGTTTCTTGAGAATTAAAGGAAATGGAGTCTCAACTTGAAGAGTCGATGTTAAAGAAATTCATTCGACCGAGCGCTTTTCTATGGGGTGTTCCGGTGTTGCTTGCCAAGGAGAAATATGGAAGTAGGAGATTGTTTATTGATTATCAACAACTTAACAAAGTGACGGTTGAGAATAAATATCCCTTTGCCAAGGATAGACGATTTGCTTGAGCAATTTGAGGCGCTGCTGTGTTTTCTAAAAATTGATCTGAGGTCAGGATATCATCAAATAAAAGTTAGAGCCTTAGATATTCCGAAGACAGCTTTCCGTACTAGGTATGGACATTATGTGTTGTAGTGATGCCCTTCGGTTTGACTAATGCTCCAACGGTATTCGGGAATACGTGAACCGAGTTTTCCACACGTACCTAGATCAATTTGTAGTCGTTTCATTGATGGTATCTTGATGTACTCGAAGACCATTGAGGAGAATGTCGAACATCTCCGCATTGTTTTGAAAGTACCCCGAGAAAGTAAGTTGTACTTGAAACCTTCGAAGTGTGATTTTTGGGTGTCAGAAGCAAAGTCTTTGGGACATGTGATTTCCCAAGTCGGGAGTTTCTGTAGATCCCAGTAAGAAGGAAGCGGTGTGGAATGGAAGTGACCGACATCAGTCGCTGAAATCAGAAGTTTTCTAAGTATAGCCGGTTACTACAGGAAGTTTATCGAAGGATTCTCACAATTGGTTCTTCCACTTACTCGGTTAACTCGTAAGGGTCAACCTTTTACGCGGGATGCCGATTGTGAAGAATGTTTTCAAGATTTGAAGGTTCGGTTGACTTCTGCTCCAATCCATATTCTTCCAGATCCGTCTTTGCAATTCCAAATTTTACAGTGATGCTTCTGGGAATAGTTTGAGATGTGTTCTCATGCAGAATCATCAAGTGGTAGCTTATGCATCCAGACAGTTGAAGGCCCATGAGGAGGAATATCCAATTTATAATTTGGTAATTGGCATCTATTGTGTATGCACTGAAGATTTGGAGACGTTACCTGTATGGGTCTCGTTTCGAAGTCTTTAGTGATCACAAAAGTTTAAAGTATCTGTTTGATCAGAAAGAACTGAATAGCAGGCAGAGAAGTGTGTTGAGATTCTGGAGGATTATGAATTTGTGCTGATGTAACATTCAAGAGAGGTCAGTGTTGTAACTGATGCACTGAGTAGGAAGTCCATCCACATAGCTGAGTTTATTGATGCATGAGACGGAATCATCGGAGTCTTTTAGAGACTTAAATCTGAATTCAAGATCAAGGAGAACCGGTTAGTGTTGGGCATATGAGGATCTCTAGTTCCCTAAAGGATTCTATACGCTTAGCACAGGAAGTTGATGTGAAGCTACATTCACAAAAGGTATTTCCAGATTTTACTATGGATAATGATGGAGTCAGTTGTTTCAACGGTAGAATCTGTGCGGCCGATGATGAGAACAATAAAAGGCAAGTGTTAGAGGAAGCACGCCGACGTTTATATTCTGTTCCAGGGTGTACAGAATATAAAGCAGATGTATCAGTGGCGAGGTATTAGTTTGTTAACCTCTCCTTTGTGAAGGTTAACAAGGAGATAGTATTATGTGATTCCGTTTGACAAGCCAAACGTGAATACGAATATGAAAATGAGGTGTCTGTTGACTGTTTTTCACATTGCGAATAAGCACCAAAGGATTAATTGATGGATCTACTGCAAGGGACTGGAATTTCCAAAGTGAAGCTTGGCGTGCGGTGTGGTAGTTTTGAAAAATCGTTTTTGTGAAAACCCGCATGCTAAAGTTAATTTTGGGAACGAGTTAAGAGGCTAATGAAATCTGATTTAGGAAAATCCTAGGAGGACTACTTAGGTTGAGGAGAAGCTCTCAACGCTATTGACTAATTTGGAAAGGAATCGGATGCGTCGTTGGTAAAAACCTCGTGATGAAGTTGCAACAGAGGAAAAGGAGCTCTGAGTTCTGTTTGATAGTTGTTTTGAGAACAACTGAGGTAATCTGCATTGCGTTCAAAATTTATTTGATGTCCCCTGTGGTTTATTTCTACGTTAAGGTCAGAACTTTTGATAAAACCCAAATCTCATCTCTTTGAAAAAGTTATACCTCGAAGACTTGGAAGCGAGTCAAGGAGTTTCACAGGTGACTTTTTCGTCACATTGTCGGTATGTACGAGAACCGTTAAGAATATTAGAAGAATTGTTGAGAAAGTGTTTACACCTTTCGAGGAAATCGTATTTGTTTTTACGTCTACCGAGGAGTACTTTGATTTGGATTAATCAAAGTTGGGGAGTAAACGAGGATGATTGGAATGAAGCTTCCGAAGTGTTTTCGAACGCGGTGCTGAGTCTTTGTGGGCGAAAGAGGAGTTTATTGTGTTGATTCGTAGCAAGGGAGTTCGGACTGTAATCTTAGAAGTGTTCTAGGGTAATGGTCGGATTTTTCTACACTCATTCCGTTACGAGATTGTGTTCCAGCAGATTTAGACCTTTCCGAGAATGTCGATTCTCGGTTAGTCGGATGAAAGACTTAGCGAAATTTTGAGGACAAAATTCTTTCAAGTTGGGGAGAATGTAACATCCTCAAAATAATTAGTAGAATTATTTGGGTGTTAAACCAATTAAACCAATTTAGTACTTAGCTGGTAAATTTACCGAGTGCTAAAATTATTTATTGGTTGTCATCGGATCGTTAACCGGATAATACGGACCAAGGAAGTTTTGGAATCGAAATAGGAGATTTCGATCAATATGGTAATTTGACCGCGTTACAACAAACATATTAAATAAATATATATGTGTATACGTGTGTGCATGTGAGAGGAGAAGAATTAATTAATTAATTAAATATAAGTGTGTGTGTGTTATTAAAAGAAAGGAAAGGGATGAATTGAAGAAAGAAAGAAAAGGATGCGAGAAACAGAGAAGGAAAGGAGAAGAAAAGAGAGAGATGGCGTGAGGGAGAAGAGAAGAGGGAGGAAGGAGAATTCACCGAAACGACTTCCGTCCAACACGAAAAATGTTCAGCGCTACTTCCTCTTCGTTTTGGTACCAATTTCGTGACGATCAGCTCACTCTCTCTCACTTGGCCATTTTCGTTTTTTTTGGAGCTTTTGTGGGAAATCCGATTTTGGGTTGGTTTTGAAGGCTTAGGTTCGGTTAGGAGCGAACCCAAGGATGATGGATCGTTGATTGAGGTTCGATTGAAAGATTGGAAGCGAGTTGGGTGATTTGGGGTTTTGGTGAATAGTGTCATGGAGGTTAGGGAAGGAAGATGATGAATAGTGTCCGTGGAGAATTTTGGGGAAATCGGTATTTCGGTCAAAAGCGATTTCGTGATCGAGTGGAAAGCTTTGGAAGCGGATTGGGTGTCGCCGGAGCGGGGAATGTTCGTGTGGTTACTCGGTGATTTCGGCTCGACCGTGGTTCACGCTTCAAGGGTGAGTTCTACTCACGTTTAGGATTTTATGTTTCGAATTATTAATTAACTGTTTTATCGCTTTCGCTGGACTGGAATATTTCTGGATATTGTCTGTTTCGGATTAGGAATCGATCGGAGCGAGTCTCGGGTTGCGTCGCGTTAAAAATGGAATTTTTGGTGATTTGATTCGAGAGATTTTGATTTAAAACCGTTATTCGGAAAACTATGTCGTTTTTGATAAAGTTCGTTTTGATTGAGTTTTTGATTTGATTGATTGATTGTATAGTATTGATTGAAATTGTTTTTATGGTTGTAAAATCTGTTTTCGATCGGAACAAGAATCGGAATTGAGCGGAACGAGTATCGGGATCAATCGGAAAGCAATTTTTCATAAAACAGGCCATTTTTGCAATGCTGTCAAATGAGCACGACCCGTGCGTCCAGGGGCACGACCCGTGCGCCTTGTTCTGTCCAAAATTTTCAAAGTGCCCAAAATGATTCCGTTTCGATTCCGATCCTCTTCTAATCCTTTCCTAACCCTTCTATAACGATATTAGGCTTATAATGCCATGATTTTGAGTATGTTTCAAAAGAGTTTTATAATATACTTTTGAAGTTGAAATCGTTTGAAAAACCGAATAATAGCATACGTGTGCGGAGATGTTTTATTGATAACAAAGTGGACTATGAGTCCTACGTGGTAAAGTATAATTTAAATGAACTAAGTGTTTCATTGATTGTTTGATTTGATGGACCGTGGGTTCATAGTATTGTAGATATACGTATAAAGTATATCGAGTTGGGTGACGACCCATTATTTAACATACTAGGGGGAGGCAGTCATGATCCTTTTACCTAGGCTCCATGCCAATGGAAGAAGGTAGCATTGGTAGGGGGGTTCACCGCCTTGCAGCGTTCGCGTCAGCGGTGTTATGTTGTTTGTAGTACGTTTACCAGGTTCTTCGTTCGCGTCAGCGGTATCGTACTAGACTAACAGGTTACCGGGTTCTTCGTTCGCGTCAGCGGTAATCTGTTAAAATGTTTTATGCGGTCCATCGGGGGTAGCGTTCGCGCAGCCGATGCCGTATTGAATTAAAATGATTTTATAATTGAACCGAGAGTGCGAGTAGGGGTCTCGGTAGAACTCACTGAGACAAGTTGTCTCACCCAATCCATTGTTGTTGTTTTACAGAGAAACAGGGAAAGAGGAGATCCACAGAGGCACGAGCAGGTTGCCCTCGGACTGGCTACTGAAGACTTAGCTTTATGTTTAAGTTTATATTTCCCTTTGTTGTCTGTATACTAAAACATTATGTATTTAATGTATATCTTTCTTCCGCTTTCTTGTATGATACTGAATTCTATAGATGCTGATGGTATATGGTCTGAGAACCATATTGTCTTGTTGTAAATAAGACTGTTTGGGTTATATTCAGCGAAAAATTTATAGTGATATTCAGTGTCTAAGCAGGAATTATATCTCTGATGTGTTACTAATGTGCACTTGGGTATTTTTAGTCGATAAAATTACCGGGGTGTTACAGGCTTCATTAAACCGCTCCTTGCATATGGCCAACGTAGACTCGATCAGCCGATCATAATCCTCCAAAGCATCATCCCGCTCTTTCTTCAAAATGCTAAGGTTCTTCTTCAGACCACCAACCTCCTTTTCCAGCCCCTTGACCTTGTCCGACAACCCGTTGATTTTGGTCTTCCCAGATTTCACTTTCTTCTCCGCTTCAGCTTTGGCGGCCAGAGCGTCATCCTGCTCTTTAGCCACAAAGGAGAGCGACTTCTTGGCCTCATCAAGGGCATCAACAATGGACTTGAGGGCGGACTCGGACTGTTGAAGTTTCTTCTTGACAGACTCTAGCTCCTCTGAAACTCTGAGATATATTCATAAGCACGACTCAGCTTATCGGTGTTATCTAAGTTATCACTTTCCAACCATAAGTTTTGAGCAAGAAGACGCTTACCTGCAGTCCGCTCCGCCTCCCCTTGCTTAAGTTTGGCGATCACGAGAGCCCGCCTTAGCCACTTCAACCATGAAGAGGAGGGGATCTTGATGAAAGCGGTCAAAATCTGATTCAGAGAGATCGTCCAAGTCGATATTGGAGGACGGTCTCTTCTGAGCGTCCTTCTCCTTCACCCCCTTTGTTTTCTTGTGAAGGGGGGGGGGGGGTCAACCTCAACATCTCTCCCGCTGGTCCCAACAGCATGATGAGAGTGATCCCTTTTCTTTCCAAAATTTGGGACGGCCACGAACCCGTCGTCCCCCTTATCACCACCAGGGTTAGTTCCCCTCTCCTCATCAGATATTCGTAACCAACGCTGGCCATTTCACCTGTAAAGAGAGTAAAGAACGGTTAGAAACACTTAACAAGTCAAGGAAGAAAAGTAAAGGGGAAGTGCGAGAGCCTATCGCACTGTAACATCCACAAAATAATTAGGCGAATTATTTGGATGTTAACCCAATTCAATTTAGTGCTTGATTAGTAAAATTATTGAGTGCTAAGGTAATTATTCGGTCGTCGCAGGATCGCTAAACCGATAGCAAGAAATAAGAGATTAAGGGTAATATGGTCATTTGACCATATTACCACTTAATTAGAATAAAAGAAAGAAAAGAATAAAGGAAAGAAAGGAAAGAAAGAAAGGAAACGTAGAGAAGAGGAAAGAAGAAAAGAAAGAAGAAAAGAGAGAAGAAGAGAAAGAAGAAAGAAGAACAAGAAGGATCATCCCCCAAGCTCCACACTTCATCACCTTCATCTTCTCACCTCCCTCTCCAAAACCCAAGAGCTAGGTAAGATTTCATCCAATTTTTCCCCCTTTTTGTGACCTACGAAATTTAGAGGGGTTTGTTGGAAATTTGTTGAAATCAAGGATTGATAGGTTGTGTCGATGATTGGGGAATGTTTAGGATCAAAGCTAGGAGCGGATTGATCGCGTTGTGAAGTTCGAATCGAAGTTTGGAGCGGTTTGGTGAAATAGGGCTCTGTTCGAGAGTTTTCAAGTCTCGGCAAATTCGGCTCGATATCGACTCTCGCTTCAAAGGTGAGTTTTACTCACGTTTAGGCTTATTCCGTTTTGAAATGCATTTTTGTGTGACTTGGTTTCGAAAGATTCTGAGTCGAAAACGTTATTTTGGAATATATCGCGTTTTGACGAAATTCGTAATTGTTGGGTTTTTGATTGAATTTCTTGAATGTTTGATGTTGATTGGACTGGAATATTGCCTGGTATGATCTGTTTTCGCGTTAGGAATCGATCGGAGCGAGTTTCGGATTAATCGGAAAGCGAATTTTCATGAAAAAGGCTATTTTTGCAATGCTGTCAAATGAGCACGATCCGTGCGTCCCAGGGGCACGTTCTGTGCGCCTGGTTCGATTTCGGATTTTCAAATTGTTTAACAGGGCGCACGATCCGTGCGTCCCAGGGGCACGATCCGTGCGCATGAGCACGATCCGTGCGTCCCAGGGGCACGATCCGTGCGCATGGTTCTGTCCAAATTTTTCAAAGTGCCCTAAATGATTCCGTTTCGATTCCAATCCTCTCCTAATCCTTTCCTAACCCTTCTATAATGATATTAGGCTTATAATGCCATGATTTTGGGTATGTTTCAAAAAGGTTTTATAAAATACTTTTGATGTGCAAATCGTTTCGAAAAACCGAATAATAGCATACGTGTGCAGATATGTTTTATTGATAACAAAGCGGACTATGAGTCCTACGTGGTAAAGAATAATGCAAATGAACTATGGGTTCATATGATTGTAGATATATATATATATATATATATATATATATATATATATATATATTATATCGAGTTTGGGTGACGACCCATGTTGACATACTAGGCGGGGTAGTCATGAACCCTTACCCTAGGCTCCGTGCCGGTAGGAAACACTATTGGTTATGGGGTTCGCCGCAGCTTTGCGTTCGCGCAGTCGGTGTTATGTTAAATTGTTTGTTGTGCGATACACCGCAGCTTAGCATTCGCGCAGTCGGTGTCATACAGTGCGGTTCATCGCAGCTTAGCGTTCGCGTAGTCGGTGCCGTACCAAGTTATAACAGGTTAGCCACAGCTTAGCGTTCGCGCAGTCGGCATTATATTAAAAGTTAAAGAATGTGATACACCGCAGCTTAGCGTTCGCGCAGTCGGTGTCGCGTTCAAATGGTCATATAATTGAACCGAGAGTGCTAGTAGGGGTCTCGGTAGAACTCACTGAGATTGTATCTCACTGTTTAAATGTTGTTGTTTTACAGATAAGTAGGGACAGAAGAAACCACAGAGGCACGGGTAGGTGGCCCCGGGAGATGGATGATGACTTAGCTTTATGTTTAAGTTTATTTTCCTTCTATTGTCTATGTATCTCAGCACTATGGCACTAGTGTTATGTTTATCTTTCATTCCGCTTTCCTGTATGACTCTGACTACCATAGTTGCTGACAGTTTATGGTCTGAGTACCGTATGGTCTTAATTGCGTATAAGACAGTTATGTTATATTCAGCAAAATTTTTTTGTGGTATTCAGTGTCTGAGCAGGAAATATTATCTATGATGATTATAGTTTGGTGCACTTGGGTGTTTTTAACGAATAAAAATACCGGGGTGTTACAGTTGGTATCAGAGCGGTTCGACCTAGTCGGACTTAGCTTTTAGGGTCTTTGCTTTCTCCAGTCGTGATTTTCTTAGTATGCTATTAGACATTGAGCTTGATCAACTTAATACTTTGTGCATATTTCGCAGAATGATGGTCAGAAGAGGTAGAGGCGTTCCTCCTCCTGTTGATCCACATTTCGAATGGATGCAGACTGTCATTGAGAATCAGCAGAAGATGATGCAGGATATGTTGCAAATGCAGCATGACCAAATGGGTCTGCAACAGCCCAATTTCCAACCTCATCAAGAAGATCCAAGTTAGCTGAGTTAAGGTTACATGGGGTTCCTACCAGTATAGAGTCAGATCGAGATCCGAAATTCACTTCTCGATTTTGGAAAGCTCTGAATGAAGCATTGGAGACTAAAGTACTTCTTAGTACCGCTTATGACCCACAGACCGATGGTCAGACCGAGAGAACTATCCAGACATTAGAGGATATGCTTAGAGCTTCGGTACTTGATAACGGGAAGAAATGGGAGGATCATCTTCCATTGGTAGAATTCTCTTTCAACAACAGTTATCATTCCAGTATCGGAATGGCACCTTTTGAAGCCTTGTATGGTAGGAAATGTAGAACTCCATTGTGTTGGTGGGAAGTCGGTGGGAACCGATTATTAGGACCCGAGATGATTCATGACACTACTGAAAAGATCCGCCAGATCAGGGAGAGAATGACAGCTGCTCAGAGTAGGAAAAAGAGCTATGCCGACAAAAGGAGAAGGCCGTTAGAGTTTGAGTCGGGTGACCATGTGTTCTTGAGATTGTCACCAACAATTGGCACAGGTAGAGCATTACGGGTGAAGAAACTCAGTCCTCGGTATATTGGACCTTTCCAGATTATCGAACGAGTAGGGCCTCTTGCATACCGTATTGCTTTTCCTCCACCATTGTCAAATCTCCATGATGTATTCCATGTGTCTCAGTTGAGGAAGTACATTCCCGATCCAAGTCAACCGCTAGATTTTGAAACGATTGACCTTCGACCGGACTTGTCCTTCCAACCTCATCCCAATTACATCATGGAACGTGGCGAGAGGACACTACGGACAAAGTCAATTCCCATTGTCAAGGTGGTTTGGGATGGTTTTTCCGTCGAGGAAGCTACTTGGGAGTTGGAGAACGATATGCGGACTCGGTATCCGTATTTGTTTTCTTGAGGTACGTTGTGTTTAATTTTGAGGACAAAATTCTTTTAAGTGGGGGAGAATGTAACATCCACAAAATAATTAGGCGAATTATTTGGATGTTAACCCAATTGGATTAATTTAGTGCTTGATTAGTAAAATTAATGAGTGCTAAGGTAACTATTCGGTCGCCGCAGGATCGCTAAACCGATAGCAAGAAATAAGAGATTAAGGGCAATATGGTCATTTGACCATATTACCACTTAATTAGAATAAAAGAAAGAAAAGAATAAAGGAAAGAAAGGAAAGAAAGAAAGGAAACACAGAGAAGAGGAAAGAAGAAAAGAAAGAAGAAAAGAGAGAAGAAGAGAAAGAAGAAAGAAGAAGAAGAAGGATCATCCCCCAAGCTCCACACTTCATCACCTTCATCATCTCACCTCCCTCTCCAAAACCCAAGAGCTAGGTAAGATTTCATCCAATTTTTCGCCCTTTTGTGACCTACGAAATTTAGAGGGTTTTGTTGGAAATTTGTTGAAATCAAGGATTGATAGGTTGTGTCGATGATTGGGTTATGTTTAGGATCGAAGCTAGGAGCGGATTGACCGCGTTGTGAAGTTCGAATCGAAGTTTGGAGCGGTTTGGTGAAATAGGGCTCCGTTCGAGAGTTTTCAAGTCTCGGCAAATTCGGCTCGATATCGACTCTCGCTTCAAGGGTGAGTTTTACTCACGTTTAGGCTTATTCCGTTTTGAAATGCATTTTGTGTGACTTGGTTTCGAAAGATTTTGAGTCGAAAACGTTATTTTGGAATATATCGCGTTTTGACGAAATTCGTAATTGTTGGGTTTTTGATTGAATTGCTTGAATGTTTGATGTTGATTGGACTGGAATATTGCCTGGTATGATCTGTTTTCGCGTTGGGAATCGATCGGAGCGAGTTTCGGATTAATCGGAAAGCGAATTTTCATGAAAAGGCTATTTTTGCAATGCTGTCAAATGAGCACGATCTGTGCGTCCCAGGGGCACGATCCGTGCGCCTGGTTCAGTTTCGGATTTTCAAAATGTTTAACAGGGGGCACGATCCGTGCGTCCCAAGGGCACAATCCGTGCGCATGAGCACGATCCGTGCGTCCCAGGGGCACGATCCGTGCGCATGGTTCTGTCTAAATTTTTCAAAGTGCCCTAAATGATTCCGTTTCGATTCCAATCCTCTCCTAATCCTTTCCTAACCCTTCTATAATGATATTAGGCTTATAATGCCATGATTTTGGGTATGTTTCAAAAAGGTTTTATAAAATACTTTTGATGTCCAAATCGTTTCGAAAAACCGAATAATAGCATACGTGTGCGGATATGTTTTATTGATAACAAAGTGGACTATGAGTCCTACATGGTAAAGAATAATGCAAATGAACTATGGGTTCATATGATTGTAGATATATATATATATATATATATATATATATATATATATTATATCGAGTTTGGGTGACGACACATGTTAACATACTAGGCGGGGTAGTCATGAACCCTTACCCTAGGCTCCGTGCCGTTAGGAAACACTATTGGTTATTGGGTTCGCCGCAGCTTAGCGTTCGCGCAGTCGGTGTTATGTTAAATTGTTTGTTGTGCGATACACCGCAGCTTAGCGTTCGCGCAGTCGGTGTCGTACAGTGCGGTTCATCGCAGCTTAGCGTTCGCGCAGTCGGTGCTGTACCAAGTTATAACAGGTTAGCCACAGCGTAGCGTTCGCGCAGTCGGCATTATATTAAAAGTTAAAGAATGTGATACACCGCAGCTTAGCGTTCGCGCAATCGGTGTCGCGTTCAGACTGTCATTGAGAATCAGCAGAAGATGATGCAGGATATGTTGCAAATGCAGCATGACCAAATGGGTCTGCAACAGCCCAATTTCCAACCTCATCAAGAAGATCCTAACCGAACCTCTACACGTTTCCGCCTTTACACGTTTCCGCCAATCTATGGCTGAACCTCTAGACCTTCTACATGCCATATCCTCCAGATTTGCAAGATATTGTGTGTCCTGCTCACTCGCAATGGTGTGATTCCTTGATGGTACTATACGCGCACAACAAGAAATATGTCAATCGGGATACTGCACTATGACAGTCCTAGTCTCCCTGTACCGCGACAGATGGAACCTGGATAAGGCCCTGATGTAATCAATCAAGCAACCAACTTTAATTCAAGAACCAATTGATTTTATCCAACAGATCCTTCTACGAATTTTAAATCTTTTTGTAATATTTCTAAAATAATTAATCGAATTATTTGAATTTTAACTTAATTATATTAATTTACTACTTAATTGGTAAAATTATTGAGTGTAAAAATTAACTATTGGCTGTCACAGGATCGTTAACCGAATAATATGGGTCAATGACGTTTTGGAATCGAAATAAGAGATTAAGATCAATATGATAACTATTGGCTGTCACAGGATCGTTAACCGAATAATATGTGTAAGTGAAAGAAGAAAAGAAAGCGAATTAAAAAGAAAGAAAGGAAGCATGCGAGAGAAACAAAGAGAAAGGAGAGAAAAGAAATGAGAAGAGAAAGAATGGGTGTGGAAGAAGAAGAGGAAAAAGTGGATACTTCGGTTCATCAAAACGTCTTCTCTCCAACACGAAAAATGTTCAGCATTCCTTCCTCTTCAATTTGGTACAAATTTCATGGGGATCAACTCAATCTCTCTGACTTTGCCATTTTCGAAAATTTGAAGGAAATGGAGGTTCTTGATGGTTCAAGCTCAAAGAAAAGTTAGGATGGTGGTGAGGAGCGAGCTCAAGGTGGATTACGCGAATATTGAAGTCCGATTTGGGGTTTTTGAAGAATTAAAGGTTAGGGTTCAAATTGAGGTTTATGTGTGAATAGTGATTGAAGGTTGAAGATGATGAATAGTGTCCTTGGGTGACTCATGGTTGAATGGGAAGATTGGGGAGCGAATTCGATTGTCGTGCAGTTATGTCGGAAAAGCGATTTCGCGGAAAGTCTCGGCTATTTGTGATTTTCATCACAATCGGTGAGTTTTACTCACGTTTAGGTTTATTCCGTTTTTGTATGATTTTTATGTTGATTGGTTTCGAGAGTTTTTGAGTCGAAAACCGTTATTTCGAAATATATCGTTTTTGGATAAAATTCGTTT
Source organism: Astragalus membranaceus (assembly GCA_039519185.1). Classification (NCBI taxonomy): domain Eukaryota; kingdom Viridiplantae; phylum Streptophyta; class Magnoliopsida; order Fabales; family Fabaceae; genus Astragalus; species Astragalus membranaceus. The sequence goes on along the minus strand of CM076848.1, from coordinate 122,720,037 downwards.
ATGTCGAGTTTTGATTGATTTATCGCTTTCGCTGGAATATGGACTGATTGTGCGATGTTGATCGGATATGTTGGTGTGGTTGTTTGGACTGTTTTCGATCGGAACAAAAATCCTTCGAGAATTTTCGAGTCAAAAACCGTTATTTGGAAAATATTTCGTATTTTGAAAAGATTCGTTTCGATTGAGTTTTTTATTGATTTGATTGATTGTGTGATGTTGATTGGGTCTGTTTTTAGGATTGTTTGATCAGTTTTCAATCGGAACGAGAATCGGAATAGCGGATTTCGCGAGAAACCGCAAAACCAGCATTTTTCTGCAGACGGTCGCGCCGCGACCCGTCCCCGTCGCGTAGCGACCAAGCTCAGTTTTGCAACGAAAATAATTCTGACTCTTTTCGCGTCGCGACGATGCGACGATAGCAGTTCGCGTCGCGACACTTTGCAGTTTTTCAGCAACTGTACACTGATTTTGTTTTGGCGATAACTTTTGATCCGGGAACTCGATTGAGGTGTTCTAAGATGCGTTTGAAAGCTTATTCAGAGGCCTAAATGAATATAATATTTTTAAGGTAAAATGAACTGTTTTTGGAGACGTAAAATGTGTTGAAAGGTAATGAACTAGTATGCGAGAGTGAATGTGGATTTAAATTGTAATGTGAATTAAATGTTCAATTGATTGTCTGAGGTAATGAACCCTGAGTTCATGTGTCTGTAGATATATTTATTATTTCGAGTTGGGTGACGACCCATGTTAACATACTAAGGCGGGGTAGTCATGCACTCTTACCTTAGGCTCCGTGCCAATTGGGAAACACCATTGGTAAGGGGGTTCACCGGGGATATAGCAAAATTGCAGTTGGTGTTATGTTAAAAGTTGTTGTCCGATACACCGGGGATATAGCAGAGTTGCAGTCGGTGTCATACTATGTTTGTTGTGCGATACCGGGGATATAGCAAAGTTGGAGTCGGTGTCGTACGATGTCATAATAGGTTCACCGGGGATATAGCAAAGTTGCAGTCGGCGACCTGTTAAATTAATCATAAGTTATAATTTGATCGAGAGTGTTGGTAGGGGTCTCGGTAGAACTCACTGAGATTGTATCTCATTGTTTTTATGTTTTTGTTTTACAGATTATAAACAGGGAAAGTGGAGATCCAAGAGGCACGAGTAGGTGGTACTCGGATGGTTGCTGAAGACTTAACTTTATGCTTAAGTGTATATCTTTCCTTGTTATCTGTGTATCAAGACATTTTGTCTTTAGCGTTATGTATTTATTTCTGCTTTCTTGTACTGTATTGAACACTGTATTTCACTGTATCTCTAGGGTAGTAGTCGAACATACTTAAAGATTGACGTGCCAACTTGGGAAGATTTTCTACACTCATTTAGTTAGTTCGAGATTGTTTTCCAGCAAATTTAGACCTTTCTGAGAATGTCGATTCTCGGTTAGTCAAATGAAAGACTTGACGAAATTTTGAGTACAAAATTCTTTCAAGTTGGGGAGAATGTAACATCCTCAAAATAATTGATCGAATTATTTGAATGTTAACCCAATTGAATTAATTTAGTACTTAATTGGTAAAATTATTGAGTGCTAAAATTAATTATTGGCTGTCACAGGATCGTTAACCGAATAATATGGGTCAAGGACGTTTTGGAATCGAAATAAGAGATTCAGATCAATATGGTAATTTGACCACGTTACCACTTATATATTAAATAAATATATATGTATGCGCGCGTGTGTGTGTGTGTGTGTGTGTGTGTGTGTGTGTGTGTGTGTGTGTGTAAGTGAAAGAAGAAAAGAAAGAGAATTAAAAAGAAAGAAAGGAAGCATGCGAGAGAAAAAGAGAGAAAGGAGAGAAAAGAAAGGAGAAGAGAAAGAATGGGTGTGGAAGAAGAAGAGGAAAAAGGGGATACTTCGGTTCATCAAAACGTCTTCCCTCCAACACGAAAAATGTTCAGCGTTCCTTCCTCTTCAATTTGGTACAAATTTCATGGCGATCAACTCACTCTCTCTCACTTTGCCATTTTCGAAAATTTGAAGGAAATGGAGGTTCTTGATGGTTCAAGCTCAAAGGAAAGCTTAGGATGGTGGTGAGGAGCAAGCTCAAGGTGGATTACGCGAATATTGAAGTCCGATTTGGGGTTTTTGAAGAATTAAAGGTTAGGGTTCAAATTGGGGTTTATGTGTGAATAGTGATTGAAGGTTGAAGATGATGAATAGTATCCTTGGGTGACTCATGGTTGAATGGGAAGATTGGGGAGCGAATTCGATTGTCGTCGGAGCGTAAAGTTTATGCGGGGAACGTTCGTGTGGTTATGTCGGAAAAGCGATTTCGCAGAAAGTCGCGGCTATTTGTGATTTTCATCACAATCGATCAGTTTTACTCACGTTTAGGTTTATTCCGTTTTTGTATGGTTTTTATGTTGATTGTTTTCGAGAGTTTTTGAGTCGAAAACTGTTATTTCGAAATATATCGTTTTTGGATAAAATTCGTTTATGTCGAGTTTTGATTGATTTGTCGCTTTCGCTGGAATATGGACTGATTGTGCGATGTTGATCGAATATGTTGGTGTGGTTGTTTGGACTGTTTTCGATCGGAACAAAAATCGTTCGAGAATTTTCGAGTCAAAAACCGTTATTTGGAAAATATGTCGTATTTTGATAAGATTCGTTTCGATTGAGTTTTTTATTGATTTGTTTGATTGTGTGATGTTGATTGGGTCTGTTTTTATGATTGTTTGATCTGTTTTCAATCGGAACGCGAATCGGAATAGCGGATTTCGCGAGAAACCGTAAAACCAGCATTTTTCTGCAGACGGTCGCGACCCGTCCCCATCGCATAGCGACCAAGCTCAGTTTTGCAACGAAAATAATTCTGACTGTTTTCGCGTCGCGACGGTAGCAGTTCGCGTCGCGACGCTTTGCAGTTTTTCAGCAACTGTACACTGATTTTGTTTTCGCGACAACTTTTGATCCGGGAACCCGATTGAGGTGTTCTAAGATGCGTTTGAAAGTTTATTCAGAGGCCTAACTGAATATTCTATTTTTAAGGTAAAATGAAATGTGTTGAAAGGTAATGAATTAGTATGCGAGAGTGAATGTGGATTTAAATTGTAATGTGAATTAAATGTTCAATTGATTGTCTGAGGTAATGAACCCTGAGTTCATGTGTCTGTAGATATATTTATTATATCGAGTTGGGTGACGACCCATGTTAACATACTAAGGCGGGGTAGTCATGCACTCTTACCTTAGGCTCCGTGCCAATTGGGAAACACCATTGGTAAGGGGGTTCACCGGGGATAGAGCAAAGTTGCAGTCGGTGTTATGTTAAAAGTTGTTTTGCGATACACCGGGGATATAGCAGAGTTGCAGTCGGTGCCGTACTTTGTTTGTTGTGTGATACCGGGGATATAGCAAAGTTGCAGTCGGTGTCGTACGATGTCATCATAGGTTCACCCGGGATATAGCAAAGTTGCAGTCGGTCACCTGTTAAGTTAATCATAAGTTATAATTTGACCGAGAGTGTTAGTAGGGGTCTCGGTAGAACTCACTGAGATTGTATCTCGTTGTTTATATGTTGTTGTTTACAGATAAACAGGGCAAGTGTAGATCCAAGAGGCACGAGTAGGTGGTACTCGGATGGTTGCTGAAGACTTAGCTTTATGCTTAAGTGTATATCTTTCCTTGTTATCTGTGTATCAAGACATTTTGTCTTTAGCGTTATGTATTTATTTCCGCTTTCTTGTACGATATTGAACACTCTATTTCATTGATGGTTTATGGTCTTATTTATGTTTAAGACTGTCCTGTTGTTATTCAGTGAAA